>CAEGAF010110644.1:0-20534 GCA_903067075.1 Micropoecilia bifurca
GCCACCCTGCGGAGGAAACCCATTTCGGCCGCTTGTATCCGTGATCTCGTTCTTTCGGTCATGACCCAAAGCTCATGACCATAGATGAGGGTGGGAACGTAGATCGACCGGTAAATCGAGAGCTTCGCCTTTTGACTCAGCTCAAAATTCAATTTGAATAAATTTGCTTCATTCCTGTGCAGTCCAATAATTTATTAATTGAAAAGATTTAAAAAAAACATTCCCCTCAGATTATAGAGCAATACAGTCAAAATCAACTTATTACTTGGCGTGCTTTCTGCAGGAACGAGAACATGTCAAGTAGGAAGCTATGAAAGATATAACTGAGCACAAAAAAACAACAAAAACACCAGAAGAGCTTTAAATTTAAAACAAAAACAAAGAGAGTTCATATACTGTATAAAGGGTCGGCAAAGTTTTTGTCATTCGGTTTGACTCTGATAAAAATGTCTTGTGTGATTCAGGAGTGAATGGAAATCATTGTGAAGCATTGCTGTTGTAATTGTTGATAGCACTTGTCTTGACACTTTATTCCTTTGTTTTCTCTAGGACTGGTGAAAAGTGCTGCCTCAATTTCAAACCATGTGGACTTTTTGGGAAGGAGCTGCACAAAGTTGAAGGTTACATTCTTGATAAAAGGTACAGCGAGCGCAGCATTCAGAGGAAGTTTTAAATGGGTTTCCTTAAAGCTGTGATATGTAATTTTTCTAAAAATATATATATATTTTGCATATTTGTTAAAACTGTTATATTGTGACAGTATGACATGAGACAGGTAGTATATAAAAACATTTTTCGCCTCTGCCTCCTCCCTGTTGTCCCATTTCCATCTGCAAAATGCACCGTTTACAGGCAGAAACAACCAATCAGAGCCAGGAGGAGGAGGGTCTTGCTGCTGTCAATCATTCTTGTGCATGCTGCAGCAGTGCTAATGGTGGAGAAACAAAATAATGTTACAGGAACACTACTGATCCACCGTCATCCAATCAGAGCCAGGCCCTCCTCATGGCTCTGATTGGTTGTTTCCGATCAAGCAGTTTAATTCTGCAGTCAGTAGAGACACTGGAAGAATGCAGAGGAGCTCGATTTCACAAGTTATCTGTCTCATGTTATTCTGTTACAACATCGTGACAGTTTCAACAACTATATAAAACAAATTATCAAAATTACTTACTGCAGCTTTAAACATTATTTTAGCTTAAAATTACTCATTTATTCCTTCAAAAGAAAATTCAACATGGAATTCACAGCGACTCTATAAGTGCTTGTTTTAATTCCAGTTTACTCTTGAGTGTTTGGAAAATCTTACTTTCTCACTCTGTTATAAGAACTATGTTTATTTTTTTCCCCCATTGCTACCTGAGAGTTTACATTCCTTCATTTGGCTACATATTGCAGCACAGATCAGATTTATTCGGATGCTTAGAGTCATCAGCTCTGCTTTCACATCAGGCACCAAATATGACTTGGTGTAGTGAGTTTCAAATTCAAACATGCAACAGAGATTGTTCTCCTACCACATTCACCACCGTTTTATAAAAGCCCTAATAGTTTTGTTTGTTTGTTTAGCCTATTGAACAGGCAAAGAAGCATTAATCCCAAAGGTAATACGCTTTACAGAGCTAATGTTCAAAAAGCAAATTACTGTTTATACACTGGAGCGCTCTGACCTATAATGACCTTAGTCGTTTTGGGGGAAAAAAAGACATTCACTTAACAGATGTGGCAGAAAAGCAACGCAAAAGTCAAAAACTTTTAGCTTAAATTTCCTGGAAACTCTCGACTCACGAAAGCGCTCGCGTTGGATTTCGGAGCTTGGTCTCCCTCGAGGTTTTTCCATCCCGTGCCGCTCGAAACCGACTGAAGTCATCGGCGGTTTCGCTTGTGCCTGAGGGCGTGTGCATGTCTGCCTGTGTATCTTTGTGGTTCACAGCAAAAAGAAGCTGTGCGCGCTGTACGGGAAGTGGACCGAGTGCCTCTACGTCGTCGACCCGGCCGCCTTTGAAGCTCACAAGAAAAGCGACAAAAAAGGAGCCGAGGAGAAGAAAGCAGGCAAAGCGGTATGAAATTACTCAGCGGGGGTTGGCGACAACATGGAGTTAATTGCAAAGTTTTAAAAAAAAGCTGTTGCTTCTTTCCTTTCGGGAGGGAAAGGAAAATGAGCCATTGTTCGAGTTTCGACTGAGATGAAAACAGTCGATGTGAGCAGCTCTGCTCGTAGCTTAGTGCCTGACGCGTCTGCAGAGCTGAACCGCTAAGTGAGCGAGGCGTTTCAGGACAGACGAGAAAAGTTGTCGGATCCTTTTTCATTGGTCGTCACTTCAAACACTCAAATATATACTGCTGAAACATACGCTGCTTTGATGGTCGGACCTTAGAGAGATATAGGCGACTGTTTGGACCGGCTTGAACTCCGAAACCTTTCATATTTCATTACATCACAACCAAAAACTTCAATGTATTTAAGTTAGTTTTTTTTAATAAGATAAAGCAGCACAACGTGGCGTATAATTGTGAAGTTGAAGTAAAGTGACGGATGGCTTTCAACATATTTAAAGTATTTTTTTTAAATCTGATTTTGTATTCACCCATGCAGTCTGATACCCCAAAATAAAATCCAGCACAACTTGGGGTGCGTTCACACCTGCCTTGTGTAGTCGGCTTTTAACCGAACTCCAGTTTGTTTGTTGAGAAAGTCCGGTTCGTTTGGGGAGGTGTGAACGCTCAGTCGAATTCTGATGCGGAACGAAAAGGTCCACTTGAAAATGTGAGTCTCGGTTCGGTTGAAGTGAACTCTGGTGCAGTTCGAATGTATAACCTGACCAGAGACCGCTCCATAAGCAGGAAGAGGACCATAGTGCAGGGAATTCTGGGTAAATACGGCGAAAACAAACGTGCGAGAAACAACTATGTTTTGCCGGGGACCAAAGAGAAATCCTACAACCACTATGTGACACTGCTCCATTTTTGTTTGCATTTTCTGAATTAGAAAGTTGTGCGCATGTCTTCTTCTTCAGAGGTTTTTGTGTTGTTTCCTCTTGGTGCAGCGCCACCACAGGAGAGCGAGGGGAAAACAGGTTTTTCAAATAGTTTGGTTCATCTGACAGAATGTGGCGTGAAAGTGAACGGCACAAGCTGAAAATCTCAATTTACGGAAGAGGATTATGGGCGCTGAGAGACTTTTTTCTGAGATTTTTATACGCATATTTATCTCTTAAAAAGATTTTGTGTTTGCACTACGTTGGTGTTATTCTCCTGCTTAAGTGCATTGCAGTTCACTGTGCCCTCCATGTCCTACTGAGAGCTGCTGTGTGTTTGTTCTCCCAGGGTAGCAGTGGGGATCAGGAGGGCCTGCCCTCCCCTGCTGCAGAGACTGTGGAGGTGATTCCTGGCAGCCAGCTGCTGTGGAGGATTGCCCCCAGACCAGCAAACTCTACCCAGGTCTCACCGATTCCTACATAACCTACCATATGTTACTCTTCAAAGAAATATGACGCTCACAAATGAAATTATTATTTTTTTAAAACCAGATGTACAGCTTCACGTCCTTCGCGATGCAGCTGAATGAGCTGCATAAGGACATGGAGGGGGTCATCCCGCAGACCGACTGCCGGCTCAGACCGGACATACGGGCCATGGAGAACGGCGACATCGGTAATGCCTTTTTGTTGATTTTTTTATTTTTTATTTTTTTAAACGAAAATAAGCTTTTAGCTGAATCCTCCTCGTCATGACCTTCGAACTCGACTTCCACGTCTCTAACAGACATGGCGAGCGAGGAGAAGAAGAGGCTGGAGGAGAAGCAGAGAGCCGCCCGTAAAAACCGCACTAAATCTGACGAGGAGTGGAAGACCAGGTCAGGGTTACTCTCTTTTTATTCGTGTTTTTTTCATTAAATCTCTCACCAGGCTGCTTATCCACGAAGGAACCAGATGATTTTAAATGCTCATCATAATCATTTGATCTTTTTTTTTCTTCCCCTCACCCTCCAACCCAGAAACCAGAAACGACTATGTGTTGTGTTGCTCTGAATTTCTAAAGATTAACGGTTTTTTTTTTATCTCCGTTTTTCACATTCGGTCGGCTGCGTCTTGGCTTTGATGCCAAGGAATCCTCCCCTCGGCCCGAGGTTAGAGCGGCTCGCCGTCTGGCTGACGTGTTCTGTGTTCTCACGTGACCCTCTGTGTTTTCCCAAAAAACATCCTAATCTCTCAGTGAATGTTATCTGAACGACAGAAACTCACAGGGTGAAAATATTTAATCCCCTCCTCTTCGCTAAAGCTTCACTCACTGCCACTAGAAGCAGGTACTCCCTCCGTATCCCTTAAAGGAAAAAATCTAGTTAATGTTAGCTGAAAGCCTGATCTCCTCACATCTAAATACTGATTTGCACCCTGATGATAAAGCATGCCCGCTCTTTGTTCCTCTCCCTCTGTGATTTGCTCGAGCGCTGTTTGGCGCTGCGCTCCCTGAACGCCTTCTCGCTCTTCTCAGGTGGTTTCAGCAGGGGCCGAACCCTCACACCCGCTCTCAGGACTGGCTCTTCTCCGGCGGATACTGGGACAGGAGCTACAGCCAGCTGCCGGATATATATTAATCCATTTTGTGCACGAAGGAAAGAACAAGATAAATAAAGAAATCGCACCTGTTCGTTAAATATCACCAGTAACTGTTTGATTCTCTTTAATTTCTTTTTTTTATTAATAACTACACTAATAATAGGCACTTTGGGAAGTTTGCATCTGAACATCATGGCCTTACTCTTAAGTTATTATGGGAGGGAAAAAGTCACTAATTAAATGTTTGATGATGCTTTCAGATGCATTATTTGCATTTACACTGAAATACTTTTTTTTCTTGACTTTTAGCACAGTGAATTGGGAGTCTGTAGGCTTTTTTTTTAGCATTTATCTTCTTTTAAATGTTCATAGTTGTAAATCTGTGTATATATTCTCCACATCTCCAGCCATCAGTTATATTCTCCATCACTCTGGACCTTTGCCTGTCTTGCCTTGTACAGCTACAGGATACTTTTAAACCCTTCTTATATTTGACGCTGTGTTTCCTCTCATTAACTCCCACTTTAAACAGAACCAGAGCTGAATTTTTAAAAAAAAATCATCTTGTCTTTGTGCTGTTTTTATTGAAGCGTGTAAAAAAATTGAGCACCTGTAAAGAGCTGAGGTTGGATCTGATTTCTGCTGTAAAATGTTGTACAAACTGAGCGATTTTTGCTGGAAATCATTTGTACAAAATGGAGGAAAACTATGATTTGAGTCCTCATAAGAATTTAATTTCACAATTTCTAGTCGTTTTTTTCCCTCCCTGCTTTCATATTAAGCTTGTAAATTTCTTATCTAAATAAAACATTTCAGTCCATTCCTGTGTGTTTTCACTGTTGCCGTTGACATCAAGCAATTCTGTATATTTAAATGGTTGATTAATATCACACAATTTCAAATACCTTAAACCTTGGATTCTCAGATAAGTTGAGTAGGAGCATGAAGAAGAAGGGAAGTTAAACTATTCCTTTCGTTATCCATACTGGGTAAAATGAGATTTTTAGCAAACAGAATGAACTTCAAGTGCTAAAAAGGGCCCAACCATAATACCAGGAATACAGCATTATATGTTTCTATGTAGAGTAATAGAAGAACATCATGAAAGTTCATAATGTGCTTACCTGCGGACATTACTAGTGTGTTCCAAACGTCTTTCAAATTAAAGTTTGCTTTTCATTTAAAAATTTAATTTCATTTAAAAAGACTGGAGCATGAGAAGAGAGGTGCAGAATCCAGGTTGTTTTAACTATGTGTGTAGTTTACACAGTCAGTGATGACTTGGGTTGCTCTTTTGGTGTTGGTTAAGATTTTTTTATTTTATTTATCACAACCAGTACAATCAATCCCTAGATAAGCCCATTGAGAAAAATAAATCTCAATATAGTACAAGAAACTATATCGAGAAACGTTTAACCATTTCTCTGTGTCGTTTCTCTGGAGGTGTGGACAGTGTTTAAACTTTAAACCTGAACCCAGTCCAGCTCGTTTTGCATTTGCTTCTCCCTCTTTTGCAAAACTGCGATCTCTTTCGACATTTTTTGGAAGAGATCTTCCTCTCATCTTCGACAAGCTACAGGTTCTCGTTTGGTCTTGCTAAATTGGCGTCTTCCTCACGTCGGACCTGCCGACATGTTTCCACTTCTCACTTCAGTCCAGAAACATCTCCATCTTACTCGCAGTCGAGTTATATAATAGTAAAAATGGCACAATAGCCAAGGACACGTTTTCAAGAATCAATAACCTTTAAATGCTAATCAACATTTAAATACTGGAACTGGAAGACATTTTAAATATCCAAAATAAAGAAAACAACAAAAACAACACATAAAATGAATTAAGAAGTCTCTGTAAACAAAATTATCTTTAATTTTAATGATCTTTAAAGGGATAGTTGAGACGCAAGGACCAGACTGATGACTTTTATCATTCAGTTTTTAGTAAAAATAAAAGAGAAAGAAAAGTGAAAAACGATAAATCAAGCCAATGAAAATGTTAGTTTCTTTTATTTTATCATGCAATTAATGTATCTATTGCTTATTGTGACAGCCCTAGATTGAGCTATGTCATATATACACTGATTTTAAAGTTACGGCTATTTATTTAATCCATCAGTCTTCCATTGCATTTTGCCACTCATTTAAATGAATCTATTTTCACTAATAAAGACACACAAATACTAAATTTCATCCGTCTTTACCATCTTGCATTCTTAATGGCAGCTCCAGAGCAGGCAGCTGGGACTAAATCTGGTGTTATTGTCATTACGGACCCAAAATTCATGATGAGCCTCCTGCTCTCTTGTTGAGATCAGACGGAGATTAACTGGCCGCGGTATGTAAAGCGAAGCACTCCATCTGATGGCCAAATGTAGAGCAGCAGGCTGAAACGAGACCAGCTGATGGGTTTCTGTCAGCTGGCTGCATACCAGAGCTCTGCATGCGAGCTTGGAGATGTCATGCATTCATGATGCAAAACAGAACCACTCGTCTGGTTAGAGTAAAAAAAAAATGTATTCAAGTTTTACCAACAGAAGGCAAGAGACACTTTTAACCTGCTATTACAGCTTGAAAATTAGTTTTGAATACATTAACAGGGGACTGAAATTAATAAACACTCAATTCGTTTTACTAATAGGCTGCGCTTGGCCTGTTCAGCCTTTTAAGCGCGTTTCTGTTGGTGCAGTTTTGACTCGTCGTTGCTTGTTTTGCATAAGTGTTCTGTTAAAGTCGGTCTCTGCATAAAGCTTGAGGAGCTTAAGTGTGTAATAGTTTTGTTTATGAGTAGCGGCAAGACAGACGGGTGGGAAGGTTGGAGCGTCGTCTGCAGGGGAGCCGCGGGGCGGGGGGGGGGGGGGCCCGGCCGCGCGCGCCGCGCGGGGGGGGCGGGGGGGGGCGGCGCCCGCCGGGGGGGGGGGGGGGGGGGGGGCGGAGGCGCTGGTTCCCCTTGAATCTTGTCGATCCAGCGAAAGGAGGAGGAAGAGGAGGAAGAGGAGGAGGAGGTGCTGGACGAAAGAAAGCGAAATAAGGCGAGAAGAAGCTGTTTTCTCTGCAACAAGGCAGCGAGAAGCTCCGTCTCACTGCAGCCGTGGAGGATCTGGTCGACTGGTGGCCTGGGAAGATCCACCGTATGTGTGGCCTTTTCATGATCCAATCAGAAATCCGCACAGTGCATTTCTATTATTACCCACACTGATCAGGCGTGACATTATGACCACTGGCAGGTGAAGTGAACGCACTGATTAGTATCTCTTTATCAGGGACATCAGCAGGTGAACATTTTGTTCTTAAAGTTGATGTGTTGCAGGAGAAACTGGCACCTGGAAAGATTTAAATGAATCTCAAAAACTGCTCTGCATGGTCACCATCAAATCTGTGCAAAAGAGTTTCTGAATGCAGCATTTACTAGGTAATACAGCTGAAGTGCAATTCAGTAAAGCTTTGCATGCTGATGATACATTTGACCAGTTGACCTGGTATAAATTTAACACACTGGTTTGGGGCGAAAAGGCTTTTGGTTTCTTTTCTATTGTTATAATGGAAAGAAAGTGAAATTATGGATTATTTGTAGCACTATGGTCATCAGAATATTACCCAGGTTGTAATTGCTTGTTTCCCCAAAGTTAAAAGGGGACTGAAATATAAATATCAATAACATTTGAAGAATGTAATGCGCCAGGTCGACGCTATGAAGCTTACCGGAAGTTGTGCTGTAAACAACCATCCTCCATTGCGAAGAGAGAAGTACTGACCTGAACAAGATGTTAATTTAATATTTGGAAGTGTGACCAACACAGATTTTGTTCACTTCTTCTGCTGCTTTGTTAAAACCACAGGCAAACCACAATTCTAAAACAGCGCAGAAAATTGACATCATCATTCGCAGCTTTTCCTTATGTTCGCTGATTGACCCGGTTGAAACTAAACCGGAGGAATCCCAGTGAATGGGAGAAATCCCAGGTAGTGCTGGGACAGGAAGGTAGCCTGGCCGCTGATAGACAGCGTGAGGATTTGCACAGCATCCTCCTGGGAAGCCTTGGGTCCCACCATCAGTTTGGATTTTGCTTTGACACACAAGCACTTACCAAGGCATTGTTGCAGAATATCTACATCCTTTCTTGGAAGCAGCATCACCAATGTTTGTGGAGTCTTTTTGCAATACACAGCAAAAATTATTTGAGAAACACAACATGTGAGTGTTGACTCACCCTCAAATTTTCCCAGATTTCTATCCACTTGAGCATTTATGAGATGTGCTGGATAAATTGATCTTTTAAAGTAAAAGGACTAGAAAGACTGCTGCTACTGTCTTGGTTTCAGCTACGGGTGGGCATTTAACATCATTTATTGTGAAAAAGTTCTAGATACATTTTGGTTAATGGAAATAAATCTGAATAAAATGTTATGTTTTGCTATTTTCTCCACTGCTTTTTCTTCTGTAAATTAAAAAAGTAGGATTAAATCAAGTGTCTGTGGACAGTGTAGGAATGTAAATTATGTTTCTTTACGTAAATGAAGTCCTGGAAAAGCTTGATACGTTTTTTAAGAGTAGTATTTGTGCCTAGTGTTATAGATGCTGTGCCTCTCAGCCATAGCCATATTGTTACCTATTAAAGACATGATAAATAGTTACTATCTTCACTTTTATGTGTATCACATGATGCACAGATCCGGCATTAATGTTTGTATTGATCCTCATATTGAAAATAATTCCAGATATAGAATAAGGGAAGATCTATCCAGTCTAATGCTATGCTCTGAGCTCTGAGTGACATCATGTCTTATTATTTATTTCACATATTTAGAATTTTTCTTGTTGCAGTTTAATTTTATATATCTGGCCTATTGTTTATGTCAGTTTCTTTATTGTTTATTTTACACTGATTGAGCAAATTAAAGTTGTTTTGCTTCTACATGTTTGAATATACCAGCTTGTGAAGCTGCTGGTACATTTAAATGTTCTGTTCCAGTGCAGAGTAAACAAATACATTTGTAGTTTATCACATTTAGTTTTTTTTTTTAAAGAAACAGTTTAAGTCAATTCAGTACCGATGTTAAACCTCAGATATCTGTAACGGTATCGGAAGTGATTGGTGCAACAGATATGCAAAATATCTTGATTAAATTCTACGTCCATGTTGTTCACCCCTGGTGTCAGCACAAACACACCTTTAAGGGTTTATTCTGGCTCAACAGATCAGAGCTACACTCACTAGACGGGAGCGTAATTAATGTCTGCTTGATCAGTTATACAAGAAATACATGCATATCTGCGTCCATCCATCTGTCTGTCCTTTCATTACTCTTCTCATTGATGCTTTCCACACCGCTCTAGGAAATGCAAGGCAATCATCAAGCAGAAAGTATTTATATTTTTGCCTCGGTCTTAGAGTCTCCACTTAGTGGGGAAATAAATCTAAAGGGAGGCGACCAGATGGACAAACACCTCCACTGACTCTATTTGTTACTCTTTGCTAACCTATGGATGAAAGATTTTGCTGCTTGTAATTAATATCTTATTGTTTTGGTCGTGATCAATATCTTTTGACCGTAAGTGGGGGGTTGAACGTGTCAAACTAATTTTTATTTTTGGGCCACATCATGACCATGAATGTTCTCAAAGGGCCAGAATGCATTGGTAAAACCCATGAACAAAATGTTAAAATATTAGTAAATAGTTGTCTACTTATTTAAATTAAATGGTGTTGAACATCTTTTCAACCTGATCAGTTCCTCCAGGATTTACCAATTATTTTTGCAATCAAAATCAATGATCTTACATATCAGTCATATCAGTCATGAACTGCACTTTGACATCCAGTAAGCCAGAGGCAGCAGTGCAGTCGCATAACCCCCATATTTTGCAGAAAATTTCAAATACACTCACAGTTATGCATTGGAACGAAAACGTGTGGGGAATTAGAGATTTTTGCATGAAATTTTGCAGAATTGTGAAAACTGAGGGGGGATTGACTGGTGTAATTTGGCATTATACAGATGCGTTTATTTGACAGATAGAAGAAAATGTAGGCTCACACTGTTATTTGGATTCTTCTATTTATGTGTCCCTCTAGTCTAGAGGGCCACAAAAAAGCTGCTGCAATGGTCCAGATTTGGCCCCCGGGCCTTGAGTTTGACACATGGTTTAGAGCTTTGGTTTCTGGTTCACCCAACAGAGTAAACACACACATTACCGCAAACGAAGCTCAAATCCATCTACCCATCCTTCTTGTTCTTTATCCAACACCTCAGCTTCAGAATAACCTCCAACTTGAAGCGCGATGCATATTTTTAGAATAATAATATTGCAACATGTAATCCATAGAGCCGAAATCCTCTGCTGTAACCTTTGATGTGGATGAAACCCTGACATCCTGAATTTCTGGATGTTCCTATTTGTACTTTTTATTTTGGCCCCACAGGCCTGCAGTGTCTGTCACTTTGAATAAAACATTATGGTTTTGACAATGTCCTGCTGTCTGGCAGCTTTTATCTGGATGTTTTTACTTGTCTGTTTATCATTGATTGAGATTATAAACAGAGCTTCGGGTAGTCCATCTGTTCTTTTTTGTCCTGGCTGACTCCAAAATACGTTTTTTAGAGAGGTTATATCAGAGAATGGGTCATGCTGGAGTCAAAATGGATGAACTTATGCCCACAAATAGGATCTGAAAAAAATAAAACAACTCTGTAGCTTCTGCTTTGCTGCCAAAGTTTGGAGGCTGTTCTCCAATAAAACTGTCCTACAGTTTCCTACCACAAAGGTAGGAAATGCAATTTAAATTCATTTGCTATTTTAAAAATATATTGTGCATATGTATCCCCCCAAAAATATCTGCTTTAATTGTCAGATCCTTACTTCTTATATGTTCATTTATTGTTAAAACACGATGGCATGTCTATTTATCAACTTGTCGCTCTTCTGTATGTTTGACTTTCTTTCCTGCAGAGCCAGCAGAAGCCGTGGAGATAGGCCTGGCACTCCAGTCTTATTTAAATTAGGCTCTGCTTGTTGGGTGTGGCACCACCATCTGGAGTTTGGCGTGTCAGTCGGCCCGCTGTTTACTCCCAGCCTCCGGCCGTCCAACACGGCGCCTGCAAACCTCTCCTCTCTTCGTCAAAATTTCGTCCAGGGGGATAAATGAGTGAACCGGTCGTAAGGGAAAGGGCTGGAACATGTACCAGAACCCTGACAGGTAAACAGACGGCTCCTACAGGTAGGGCTGGGTGGTAAATTGATTAACTAAATTTTTGGTTTTTGAATAATTCATTTTTAGAAAATCTGTATCATTTTTCACCTTGGGTTTTCACAGTTCTTCTAGATCCGCCTTCTTGTTTGACAATTGTGTTTTATAGCTTTTATTCACTTTCACTTTGAATTTAACTCGATGACGGATTTTTTTTATTAAGTTGTAATATTAACAGAACAAAGTTGTAATATCACAAGAATAAAGTATGAAAAATAAGAAATTAGATGAGGATCATTGAGCACCTTGTGAAACAATACATTGGTTTAAGTTTTACACATAGTACTTAAAACCTATTGGAAATAGTTCATCTTTTAACACATCAGCATCAAATTATTATTACTAGCAGAACTAGAAATTAATGCCAACTGATGTCATATTAAATGATAGTAAACATTTTAAAGGATGCATATTTTATTTTTAGTATAAACAATATAGGTTTCTAGTTGTGAACTAAATATGTTACACTAGATTTAATTATGTATTTAATCTAAGACTGCATGTTTTATTCCATGTCTTGTTTGCTTTTGTTGGCTGTTTTTTTGTAATTTGTAAAAATTGTTTTATTGATGTAAAGAAATTATATGTGGACCTGTGTTAGAGCATTGTGGATCCTGACTAAACTAAACTAAACTAAACTAAACTAAACTAAACTAAACTAAACTAAACTAAACTAAACTAAACTAAACTAAACTAACTGCAAACCACTGTGCTTATTTATTGAACTAATCTGTTCATACCAGACTTTGATAACTCACTCAAAGCTTTTTTTCCTCATTGAAAGAAAACTTTCTCGTAATTTCAAGATGTTTTTTTTCTGGTGCAATTATTCTGCTAATATTTTGATTATATTCTTGCAATTAAACGTTCTTATAGCTGACCCTAATAATCCGTCATTCAACTCACAGAATGTAAGATTGACAGTTTCCCTCAGAAAACATGTTAAGCCTGGCGGTATAGGGCGTGTTTTTGAGTTGCATTATTGGAAGACATTATTGACTGTACTGACAAAACAAATTATTACATTTTTAAAAAGACAAATGCAAAATAAATTTTGATTGTTGCCACTTCAGTTATTTTATCCTAATTAAAAGGACCCAAATTTTTAAAAATATTTTATCTGTGACTTAATTTGCAGAAGATGTTAGCGTGTAAAACGGTAAAAGAGACACCCGAACTCAGTCTTTCAATCTGTTCACACACTGACCAGACTGTGTTGTCATTGTGCTTTCAACCATTTTACCAAGAAAACTCTTTAACTATCATTGTAACCGGTGTATAAAAACTATAATAAATAAACAAACAATGCTTAGCTTGGTGGTGACACAAGTATAAGCCTGGTAGGCCACCAGGCCTATCATACACAGGAGGAAACCCTGACTGAAATGAAAGCCACTTTTTAAAACTATTTTCAGCCATTTGTACTTTCTTTCGTAAAATAGAAAGTGAAATTGATTAAAAATAGAAAATAGGAGCCAATAGGAAAAAAAAATCAGAGGTTTAAATTTTAATCCGTAACGCCCAGCCCTACCTAGAGGGAGTCAAAGGAGGGGGAAGGTGTCACCTTGTCCAACGTAGCATCAATGCTAACTATTGTTTGTCTGCTCAAACAGAATGTCCTGGTTCAGTGGTCTCCTAGTTGCCCGAGTGGACGACCGCAAGACTGCGTGGGGTGAACGCAATGGCAAGAAGTCCAAACGGAAGGGAGGCTCTTCTCTCTGCAGCCCACGTTACATGAGCTGTCTGCGGGACCCGGATGCTATGGAGCCCCCTTCCGGAGCCCCCCTCCCTCAGCACCATCGTGGAGGGGTGGCCGGGGCCATCGGAGGCGGGGGGAATTTCGGTGTCCGCTGCGGATGGCAGGAGGATCACTACGGCAAGAGGGGAGGGGCTCCCGGGGAAGGGGTGGGACTGAAATCAGTTGACTTGGGCTTCGAGGATGGAGAATTGAAAGGCGGGAAAGGGGGATGCAACGGAGGAAGCGGCGACATGGGAGATGAGAGTCCCAACGGGGCAGGAGGTGTGGTGACGGCGGCAGACTGCTGGCTCAGGGTGGTGCGTGTATTCCAGTCGAAAAAATTCCAGTCCCGCAAACTGGAACGCCTTTACCAGCGTTACTTCTTTAGGCTGAACCAGAGCTCCTTGACCATGCTCATGGGGGTGCTTGTGATCGTGTGCGGCATCATGCTGACCTTCCACTGTGTCCACGCCGCTCCGGACGTGGCCTACTCATCAGCCCTGTCCGTGGCCATGGCTCTCTTCATGGCTCTCATGGTGGTTTGCAACCGCAACGGCTTCCACCAGGACTACATGTGGATGGTCAGTTACCTGGTGATTGGAGTCCTGGTGTCGGTGCAGGTGTTTGGAGTCTTCATGGTGGCGCCCAGGAGTGCTTCAGAAGGAATCTGGTGGTCTGTGTTCTTCATCTACATCATCTACACGCTGCTTCCCGTCAGGATGAGGGCTGCGGTGCTGAGTGGAGCGGTGCTGTCCATCATTCATGTGGTGACCACATGGCAGATGAACCAGGAAGACAAGTTCCTCTGGAAACAGGTATGAGCCGTTTAATTTCTCTGTTGTCTGGTTATTAAACATGAACAGAAAGATGTCAAATTACTTTGTCAGCTGCAAATTTGAGTAGTTTTTCCTGGTGAATTAAAAAATTCAGGTCTCCAGATCAACCTAAATTATGTAGAGATGCATGTGTAACATAATAACACTGTTGCAGTTGGATGGTTTTCATCTCCCGACACTCACATGGATTGTTTTCGCACCTGATAATCCAGTAGACTTGGTTCAATTGGAGGCCAAAGTTGCAACATTTGCTACATTTTCAAACTGCACTGTGTCAAACGGACCCTTTAAAAAACTTGTTTACCCTCCTAACCTGTGGTGGCGCTGCAAACACAGCTACTGAAGGAAATGACATGAAAACATGAGTACAACTTCCTTCTTCACAAAATGTAAACAAAAATGGAACAGCGCCAGATTTCAGCGGTTATAGGATTTTGCTTTTGTCTTTGGTAAACCACCACAAGCCATTTCTCTCATTGATGTTAGACTCTTACGTTTGTTTTGGCTGAATTTACCCAGAATGCACTGCTCCAAAGTCCACCTCCAGCTTTGGAGCAGTCTCCATTCTGCTTTGCATTCAAACAATTCTCTTCAACCAAATCGAGACCTAGGATGTATTAGTTTTGTTTGCGCTTTTGGGCCACATCAAAATTTGTTTACAAATTCACACCTCCCCAAATGAATCAGACTTTCTGGGCAAACAAACTAGATTTTGATTGAAGTGGACCAAACTGGGCTGGTGTGAATTCACCCTATATGGTAAGAGCCACAAAACACACTTGATAAGTAAACTCTTTAGATGAAGCGTTGACATTCTTTTGTTTTGTGAGGTGTTTTGCAAAGCAACATGTCTGGACTCTGTAAGTTCTTCTGGCTGTTCTAACTTAAGACATTTCCTACTGAAAGACTTAAGTTTTAATGAATAATATTTTCACCCTGTTGGATAAAGTCTCCATGTAGATAGTGTCCAAAACCAAATCATTTGAAACTTGACTTTTCATCACAATTTAACATTTTCAATCAAAGCAAGATTTTCTTATTATGCTAAGCACTAATATACCAACTATATATTTAAACATAAACGTATGTAAACACAGAAGAAAAACGAAGACATGATTTGTGGAATCAATACTTTCAATCTTCATTTTAAACAAACAAACCATTGAACAATTTACTAAGAGTTTCTACTAAATTGGAAGAGATAAAACAATTCAAGTAGATGATTACCTATATAACAAGTTATTTGTAAAAGAAGTGCCTGTTTAGAGAACATTGTCTTCTTTTTCTATTGGAGCAATCACCATCTATGTTACTGCTTCATCCTCTTTTTTCCCATACAAAATCCAACACTTTCCATAAAAACAATTACGTTTGCTACTAACGTCACATATTTAGTTTTTCCCCCTGAAAATAAAGACAACAACTGTGAATCATTAAAGTGTGTGTGCAGCTAAATTATTAAAAAATATTTGTCATTCACTAGAACATTTTGATTATGCAGTTTCTTGGGAGTTTGTGGGAACAAGCTGTCACGGCTGTAATCTCATCACGCTGTAAAAGTGACGTGTCAAATGTCAAACCTCCAGAGAGATACCTCTTCTCACATCCGGTCTGCATGGAACAACAGCAGCGCTAGTTTCAAGTGGGGTTCCTCACCACTTCATGAGTCACTGACCAAAACCCACTGCCAGTTTTCAGCTCAGTTTAGTGAAGGAGCTGTTCAGGCTGCTGCGGTTTTACTGGTTAGCTGGAAAATTTGAAAGTTTTTGCTTATAAATACCAAAAAAAGTGAGATGAACAAAAACATTTTGTGAGATATTTGAGTTAAAGATGGGTGTTTATTAAAATCTAGCCCTCAGAAACTAATGGACTCCTGACCGCGTGGCTTCTTGTCTGGCTACGCCGAAACACAGACTTGATATTTACGACGGGGTGATAGTGTGTGAACTGGCAGCGCAGCCGCTGCAGTGTGAACCGCTCGGCTGTGATTTGTCACCGTACTGGAGCTGCGTATTTGGGGCTTACAGGGTCTCGCTGCACAGTGTCCCGCTTGTACGTCATGCCAAGGACCTGAGGGCTCGCTGAAGGTCAGTGGGCTGAATGAGACGCTCCGGCTGGACAGCAGTGTGTGTCTGTGTGCTGCTCTGTGACAATGGGAGAATACCATGATATAGAGCAGCAACACTCAGATCTCTGTGCTCTTTCACAAGGGACACTTTGTACTTTTCTGCTCTGGTGGGGTGACGGGGGTGAGGCCAAAAGGGAGGACGGAGGGAACCGCAAAGGGACGGGGGGCAGGGGTTGTTGCGGCTGTTTGCCTCTTTTACTATCTTAGCTGTTTTACGACAGTCATCTCCTCGGAGACGAGTTATGTAAAGCATAACAGGAGGGCCATTAGGTGAAAACAATGGGAGGATATCAGACTTAATGATTGCTGATTGTCCGAGGTGTGCATTCGTTACGATATCCTTTCACTTATTTGTCCTGCTGCTCAATCCGTTCTCAGCAAACAGATTCATATTGTGACTGTTTATTATAAATTCAATACAAACAAGGGGGCAAACATCAGGGCTCGATGGGAACTCAAGTGTTTACAGTGCTGCGCTAAGCCTCCTGCATGATATACCGTGGCGTTATCCATCACAGACCCAGCGTTGTTTGCCATCGTTGAGCGAATGAATGTCATGAGATAGCTGCGGCCCAGCGAGAGCAGCATATCTCTGAGGTCGTCTCTGTATTGTGTGACACGGTTATTACATTGTCATCAATCACTGCTTCATGCTTTTCTGCAAGTATTTCCTCTTTCTCCAATAACTCATTAACCTCAGGGACGCTGTAGCGCCGATGAAGGCCGTGGACGATTCCAACGCTGAAACGAGGAATCCTTCTGGTTCAGGATGTCTGATTTCACTTCCTGCCTCCCTTTTATAATAAGATAAACAGTGTTTGTTTTATTTCTGTAGCAGACTGGGGAGTCAAAGGGTATTTTATGAGGAGTGTTTCCCATCGTTCAGATCAAGACTTGGATTTTGTAGTAATGCTAAGATTATTCAGATTTTTCATGTATTGTTAGTTTTATGGTCAACTTTTGTCCTATATGGCTTTTTATTCTTTTCAAACTCTGGCATATTTTGTGATGTGCATTGTCTCTTTGAAAACAAGTAAACAACAACAACAACAGCGACTACATTAAAGATAGTTTTTTAAGGTGAGGGAAAACAAAGCTGAAGCATCTGAAGCAGAGCACAGACCTACAACACATAGCATGTAGCCTATTGACCATGGCATGATCTCTTTGCTTAACAGGCTGTCAGCACATTCTAATAATTCAGAATCTAATATTGTTATATTGTCCACTCACCCATATCAGTGTATTGTAAGGAATCTCATTTGTTTTCTTTCTCCAAAAGTGTTTTTCCGGTTTTTAACATAAAATCTGGACATTCAATTAGCTTAGCCACTCCATCCTGTCCATTTAAGGACCAGCTGTTGAACGTAAGTGACTCCTACAAGCTGCAAAGTTATCACTGATTCTGATGGTTATACAGCAAACAGAAACATCTGGCAGGGCTGGGTATTAGCCTTGGTGTTACCGTATTCCTCAACCAACAATCCACACTGGCAGGTTTAAACATTTGCAATGCCTTTCGTTTCTACAGATGTCAATGTGCCTGACTTGATGCTAATTGCTGTAACAATAGAAGATAAACTTAATAACAATGTGGCGTTACATACAAGGGGTAAAGCGGTTTGCACAAACCTCCAAGCTTAAAAGAACAACTCCTTTCTGAATGTTGAACTTATTTGTTTTTAGTGTTTTTAAAACAAACTTTTTCAGACATGTTTTGTTTGATCTTTGGTTTGTCTGTTCATTGAACGGTGACAGTTTATAAAATTTAGCGTGTAGATTTGAACCCGCATTTCTTGAAGCACGACAACAAATATTAGTAACATGCAAAAAGCAACACAAAACATATCTACAGTTATTGTCATAAAATTGCTCATTACCTAATAAAAGTTCAAACTGAAAAAAAAAACATGAAAAACATACAAATTAATATGCACCTAAAGTCCCAAACTTTCTTTCCCCAGATATTCATTCAAGGTAGTTTTCAATAATCTACTTGAACAGGATTGTAAAGTATGATTATTTGGCTGTAGTAAATGTCTGTTAACAAAAAGCATTTTGGTTTATCAGGCTTCATAATTGTCAAATTGGTCCAAACGGAGGTCAGCCATAGTTTGTATCAAAGTCTTCTGAAAACAACAAACAATTAAACAAATATTAGCTTCCTGCATTTTAGGCAAATTATTTGCATCAAAATACTTATCGAACAAGGAAAGATAACTGACATTCATGGTTAAGTAAACAGATATGAAATGGAAACAAGAATGGACTTTATTGCAACCGGTGGTTACAAAATTGGGCACAAATTGGCAAATGGGAGCCATGAGCAGCATGTCTCAGTATACGAATGAGTGTAACCCATCTTTGTTAGTCTCAGATCCAGTAACAGGCACTCAGGTTCACTGTATTTACTCTAAAAACTAGAGAGAAAATCAAGTTGTTTGTTCAACAAGTTAAGTCCAGCAGCTTCTGCAACACAGGTGACAGAAAAAAGGGGGGTTGCTACGGTAACCACCAACTGCCAAGAGCAGCGTGACAGAAAATATGTAGCAATAAATGTCAGGAGAAAACAAGTTTTTGACGAAACAAAGTAAATCTGAAGAAGAAATAAACCAATTTTGACAAACGTCACATCTATAATATTGCTAAAATAAAACAAAACCCTGCATATTTCAAATATTACACTATAGCGTATTTGAAACATGAGGGTTTTGTAATATTTTAGCACAAGTTTCCATCCTGATTTGGGGGAATGTTTTTACGTCATCTTTTATCACTGAAGCCTTTTAATAAACTTGTTTTTGTGAGCTTCTTGCTGGAATTTCACAATAACAAATTACGTTCTGCCAGGATAATATTCGTGGGTCATAGGAGGAGCAAGCGTTAGTTAAATGTCTGTTTCTGAAACGTAGCTTTACAGCAGGTCAGGTTGTGTGTGCTGTAACACCAGTAAACGGATCTGATCGTTCGGGTCGGATTTTATTGTCTGTCTATTGGGAACCGTGGTTCTTAAAGCTTTCTACTTGAATCTGAATCAGCCAGATTAATGCCACATCTGAACACGGCCACAGAAATTCAAAACAGTCTCAGAGCTTGTTTAAAAAGCCTTGACAGTGACATGAAAGCTCTGGCTTTTTCTGGTCGTTAAAAAGTCTTGTGTCCTTTGTAAACATGCTTCCTTTAGTCTTGGTTGTTTACAAAGCCAGCATTTTAGTGGATGCTGCTATATTCTTGTGTTTTTATGTTTGATTTTGGGCTGCTTGATGTGAGATTTTTCTTTTTTGTCTTGGTTTTCAAGACAAATACTTTCAGATTAGTTGTCAGTCAAATTAAAGACAACCTGTTCTCACAAAATGTGAATATTTTTTGCTTTTGGGACCAACATATTCCCCACATGCTGTTAACCGGAGAAACATGACCCTCAACAAAGGGATCAAAACTTGCCAATATTCTAGAGTTTAACATCATTTAAAGGATAGACTTCATCCGACAGGTACAGAAAAGGGCTGTAGTTCAGTCATTAAACCAATTCTTTGTGCAGAATATTGCCTAATGCAATCAAACAAATCTTGTTACGAAAATGTTGAACCTGATTACAGCGCATTCATGCATGAAAATGAGCATTAGTGTGTTTATTCTGATGGGGATTGCCTGTGTTTTCTTTCTTTCGCTGTTGTCGCCAGCTGAATCTGTCACGTCGGACCTGCGGCGACTCTTGCGCTCAGTCTTCAGGGTCTCTGGTTTGTAAATGTGGACTGCTTCGTGGTCCACTCTTGAAATTAATGGCTTTTTGTCCCAACAAGTCAATAATAAGCCGTTCAGGGTGAATGATTGCTTCCTTGACTGAACTGCATGTGTGTTTTTACAGCTGCGTGGCCGTTCCAGGATCTTATTGTGTGCTTTTCCTCATGCTTGCACAATCCAATTCAACACGAAGCCGCCAGCAGCACCTGGAAGTGCAGGAATTATTCATAGAAACGTTATCTGATGGAGATGTCCTGCTGCATGCAGCACAGTAAAAAATGCC
>CAEGAF010110651.1:425-10593 GCA_903067075.1 Micropoecilia bifurca
ACGGGACACAGAATGTGAATGGTAAATAATCTTAACAAAATTACACCGTTTAACAGCTACTAAAGTATCAACCCTGTTTCAAAGAAGAAATCTTACACAACTTATGGCAGTCATATTTTGTCTGCCGCCATCCCTGGTGGCATATTGTGCTAGCTAATGTTGGCACTAAGAAAAGTTCATAATCTAGGCTTGTGTAATATTCGCCTGTTTTTATGTTGTATTCGTTAACTAGCAAACCTCTGTTGAGTGGCATTAAGCGTGGAAAATACCAAATGTATCTGGAGGAAATGCTTTAGATTCAGTGCTAGTTAATACACACATGGAGGATTACACAACTGTTTTTAAAGTGGGAAAACAGCGGATCGTTGCACCAATGTTATTAGGTCCACGTTAATCTGCACCACACGTCAAGCAGGGTTTCCCCCAGTGTATTATAAGCCTGGCGGCCCGCCATGCTTTACTAGCTCAGCCCCTAGGTTAAGCGTTGCTTGTTTACGTTTCTAGGGAGAGGAAAAAAAATAAAAATAAATCGCTTCTTTTTAAAGCCGGGCTGCAAGCGTCTCTTTTGTCTTAGCATTTCACTGGCAGAGCAGATTTATTTCTAAAGGATAAGTTGATAATAGATAGGTTTGTTGTTTATGCATTTAAAGCAGACAGCGCACGGACCAATCACACAGCTGGTACCTTTGCGCTTTGCCTGCCGCTGCTTTACCTCAGCGGGATCGCGCGCGCCTCCTTTCACTCAAACTCGACACAGGCTGACCTGTATGGATATTTACACCAATCTACTGTGAAGAATTATGATCCTTTGGAGAACTCGGGGTAAAACCCACCGTTAGCTCTGGTTGTGTGGCTCCATGTAAACCGCAGGAATCATTTGTAGCGAATTCAGAGGTCGCATTGTGAAGTGATGAGAATAATTTATCTTTGTGAACAAACAATTATATGCGGCGTTTACATCTCAACACGCTGCACAGCGTGTCGCTTTGTGTCTGTTTTCCCTGTAACGTTTCTGTCTGTGGTCCCGGTGGGCCGGACCGTCTGTGGATAACGAGCAGCGCTAACCTCATAATGCAGGTTCAGCTTTCACCCTCTCCGGTCTGTAACGTATCGCGCTGATTTTATATTATTGTATTATTATTTACCCGGTTACACGATACATCAAACCATTTGAAATGCGTTGTTTACTTAGGGTGAATGCGCGGCCGCACGGAGATCTGAGAAACTTGTCCCATAAACTCGACCAACCAGAATAGTTTCTGTGANCTACTTAGAGTTAATACGCGGCCGCACGGAGATCTGAGAAACTCGTCCCATAAACTCGACCAACCAGAATAGTTTCTGTGACGATTATTAAAAATTCAACAGACACGAAATGAAAGAGCTACTAAAGCCACATTAGCAGCATTTAATTAAATCTCCCGTTTGTTGCGCATCTCTGCGTAGTGCAGCAGATTTAACTCATCATGCAGGGCCGGTCCAAGGCTGGATGAGGCCTGGAGCAGAATTTCATTTAGGGGCCCCTCTTTGCTGCTAAAAATATCAGCACCTCTAACAGCTTCTATCTTAGATTTAGAGAAATATGGTAGAAGGGAGTAGTTTAATTGGCCAGCCTAAAAAGGTATTTGTAAATTCACAGATTAAACTCCAAGCATCAGATTGTTGTTATGGTAACAAAGCAATCTAACTATGAATATTTTTCTTTTAGGTTTTACAAAGTAAACTTGCCAACTCCTTAACATCTTGCATCTAAATGTTAAACAATTTAAAATGTTTTAATTTATGTATGCCTAAACAATTGAATAAAATTTAACAGCATTGATAATCTCAATAAACAAGTGTTACATTTATGTATCTGTGGTCTGTTTTAAAATTTTTGTGTTTATGGGGCCCCTGAAGCCCTGATGGAGCGGCTGACTTAATTTGGATTAAACAGAAGTTCAAATTCATTGTTTTTAGACTAGTTGTGGGTTTAAATAGCATTTCACTGGAGGTCTTTTCCCATAACATATAATCACACAGTAATACTTCTGCATTTCCTGTCAACTTAACATCTTTTAATACAAAAACACAGTAGACCGCCGGTGGACTGACACGACGCCCCGACCACCAGGCTTAGTTTTCTGGAGGGAAACCCTGGAGCATCCATCCTCTTTATTCATCAGCTTGACCCTCTGAGCTCATAAAGATGTTACTGTGTTCCTCTGGCAACTAAGAGCATCTATTAGACATCCTTTATTGACAGTACAATAATTATTCTTAACCAAACAAAATAACATTTACCTGTAGTGTGCTAAGTATTTTGCTCTATTTAAAAATTGTTGATAATGTGATTCTATGAGTATGATTTATGGCTTGAGTTGAAGGAAAATTTCCATGTTGATAGACTAAATAGTTTTATATTATTTTTTTCTATATATAAGACTCTACCAATAAAAAGTCTCTCAGAATAACATACATTCTACCATAAAAACAAAAATGTGAATTTTTGCTTGTAGCCTATCTGTTTAACAACCCTGGTTGTAACAACCTTGGTTGTTATTCTTCTGTTAACCTAATTAACTTGTTTGTTACTGACTTTTGCTCAATTAAATTTCTTACGTATAAATAGTTCATCATGTTGTTTTTCATGTCTCCTTATTTCTTTTGTTCCTCCTATAATTGTTATATTAGTTGTGTTTCCACCCCCACTCCACTAGAGGCAGTAGCAAGCCTGAAAAGATGCGACTAAGAAGCAGATTTAAAAGCACACAGAAAGCTATAGAATTAGTTAAAAACTGTGAGCTGCGCTGAAGTAAATAAGAGAGAAGTTCAAATACATGCTGAGAGCGAAACGTCTTCCTAAATGTTATAGCCACTTATGGCTGAAGTGCAATAAAATAGCCAGTATAAAAGGAACAATATGTATTATTACAAAATAAGAGGGTGTGTATTTGCAAAAACACAGCCCTCGAGTAGTTCCGTGGCTCCCCCATTAATGTCTCCAGTACGACCTGCAATCCTCTGTGTTGCATGTGGACATGTTCCACAAAATTAAAACTATGCTAAGATTGAAGTGATGAAGCATTTCAAAATCATGGCTAAAAACATGTGAAATGTAATAAGATTCTAAAAATGATTGAATAAACATAATAAAAATATTGCTAATTCAAAGAAAAAGAGGAAAAACGAGAGGTAAAGTAGGCTATTTGTAAAGGAAAAGGTTATAAATAGGGAAATCTAGAAGCACAGCGATATGAGCAAGCAGATTGTATTTTTCTGCATTGGGTGGCATTTTATAACGCTTCCACCATATATGGCCAACAAACAGTCCACAGACTTGTCTCCCGTCCAGACACACAAACACCCCAAAAGCAGCACCACTTAGACCCTATATTATAGACACTATCTGTGTCCAAATTCAAGGGCTGCGTCCTTCGTAAGCTGCTTACATCATAGCGCAGTGACAAGGTCTGTTCGAATTTGAAGACTCTTCCAAATGCTGCAGACAACTGCATCCTTCAATCAGTCAATCAATTAATCAATCGATTTTATTTATAAAGAACCCTTCATACTAAATACAGCTCAAAGTCCACAGATCAATAAAAACAAAAACAATTACCTATCTTAAATGGAAAAACATACAACTGTATGGAAATGCACAAATTACGCAGAAATAATCCAATTCAGGAACTAAAGTTAAAAGGATGGGTCTTGAGCCTGCTCTTAAAGACATTTTCTATGGCCCTCAGGTTCTCTGGCAAACCGTTCCACAAACAGGAGTCATAATACCGGAAAGAAGCCTCACCATAAGTGTATGCTCTGACTCTTGCAACTGTTAATAATCCGGTGCCAGAGGTTTAGCCAGGAATACTGGTGGAGTGAAGCTTTGACAGTGAATCCTGGACTCTTTACTTGAATCCTGGACTCAGTGGTGTCAGAGGGAAGGATCCTGTCCAAGCAGTAGATCATTTTGGACAAAGAATCTCGTCCACCTCATGACATGCTGACCGGCTACAGGACCACCTTCAGTCAGATATTGATAGCTCAGAGTGACTTATTTATAGATTAACATATTTAAAGAACAAACATGCTTGGTTTGTTCTTTATTTTACTAATTTATTTGTTTTGGGTTTTTAATAAATTTTTATCACGTACAGTACTTGTATCACTAATATTTAACACCTTAAGTAGAGTAGTATGTAATTTCCCCTTGGGAAAGTATATTATGCTATTTTGTATTCTATGGAATATATATTTTTTGGCTAAAAAGTTGATTTCAAAAAGTAGGCACATGTGAGATTTTTTTTTTATCAGCATTATTTATTTCTATTTTATTTTATTATTTGAACCTACAATCCATTTAATGATAATGTTGCTTTTTGTCTATCTGCAGCTAGAGATATTCAAGCTTGGGAGTATGTTCCTCTTGGACCTTTCCTGGGAAAGAATTTTGGGACGACAATCTCACCCTGGGTTGTGCCAATGGAAGCACTTTTACCTTTTGCAGAGTCTAATCCCTTGCAGGTTTGAAGACAATGTCCAAGTGGCATCTTACTACACAAAGTCATATTTGTATTTTTTAAAAGTTCCTTTCAAACATCATAGATATAAAATTTCTTGGGACTTCATTTGAGCAAATATTTAAATTATTTAAACCATCTACAGTACTTCTCACACATTTTATGAATTAATAATCAAAATCTTTGTACTATAGTAAGTACTATAGTACAAAGTACTATAGTACTATAGTATTATATTACTATAGTACTATACTCAGAACTGTCATAGTCCGTTTTATAGGAAAATTATAGTTGATCTTGTTTATAGTTCATATTGCTTATCTACTTGAATCCTTTGGCAACCACTTTGGTTACATCCTGTGATATACTTCTTTTAACCTGTTTAAAGCCTAAGTAATCCCAAAAAGGCACATTTGTTTTTGAAAAATCTGCCTACAAATTAGCACGTAAGAAGGCAATCGAAGGGAATATTTCACACACACACACACACACACACACACACACACACACACACACACACACACACACACACACACACACACACAAATTACATGAATTTACAAACTACAAAAAAAACAGAGGAAGAGAATATTAGTAACTTGTGTTGGAAGAGAACACTGTGTCAAGAGGTGTCAAGCTCCAGTCCTGAAGAGTCGGTGTCCTGCAACTTTTAGATGTGCCTCTGCTGCACTAAACCAGAATAGAATAATTAGGTCATTAACAAGTGCTGGAGAACTTATCTACACAAGGAGGAGGTAATTAAGCCATTTAATCCCAGTGTTTTGTACCTGTGGCACATCTAAACACTGCAGGTCAGCTGCCCCTGAGGACTGGAATTTGACACCTGTGGGTTAGAAGATACTAACATCTTCAGAATTATCAAACTCTCCAGAGAAGGATATTATATTTTGACACATGTATCGACAAGGGTGAAAGTAAGTGGGTACAGCAGGGTACTGCGTACTCCTAAAAGGTTTAGCGGGGGTACGCAGTACCTGCAAGAGAGAGGAACAGCTGTCTGCTGTAAAGAATCAATGGGTTCAACTGTGCAGCCGTGAGTTCATCCACTAATCAGCCGTGACTCATTCGTTTTTCAAGAACAATCTAAAACACGACTTAATCAGTTAATGAATACCTTTTTCCCATTTCATATTGCAATATGTCGGTCGGGGAAGATTTTGAGTCGATCTCGGCGGTAGGTGACAAACTGAACGCCACCAGGAAGCTGAGACCAGCACATCCTCCTCTGACTGGCTTATCAAAACGTTCCTAACTTTATTAAAAAACAACAAAAAAATCAACAAAACATGTTCAAACTGAAAGCCTAAGCACAAGTATTAGAAGTTCTGAGAAGAAATAAATTAAATTCTGCTTTCAAAGCCAAAATGTGTGCTCTCGACTATGGTAGTAAAATTCCCCCATACATTTGCTTGGCTGCAGGTTTAGGCCCTTTGTGGATAAAAACTGTTGGAATGCAATTGTTTTTAGCTTGTAAAGGTAACGATCACCTGTTAGAGCCTTCATGAGTTTTGCCTGTACAAATGAATCAAAATCTTATTTAGAGAAATGTTGAGAGTAGGTCCTTTGGAAATTGTGTTTGGCTTCGGCTCACTATTTCAGAGCCGGAAATAATAAAAATAATAAGTCAAACTTATTATGTTAAACAACAACTCAGGGAAAGTTAGAATTTCTGTGTTAACTTTGTAGATTCCAGTACAGAACCACATCACCAACCCAGCAGGTGAAAAAAATGGCAACCTCAATGTGTGAAAAATATAATCAAAGATACAAAGTTTTTAAAGTAATTATGAGCATTGGCATATCACAAACAGCATTTTGTAAAACAGTTTTCCTATTAACTAAAAAATAGCTGTTTGTGATATGTTAGCCTATATTTAGGCCAACATGTTGTTCAACTAATCTAGGATCCCTTTAAGGTTCAATAACACGTTGGGCCAGCCCTGCTCAGAATCAAAGAATAATCTGTGAAATGATATATCATGATAAAGGCCTTCTTAAACTAATTTAGAATAGTGAAGAGTGTGCAAGAGTCCATCTATGTATGGTGTAAATATTCTCTAGGTCAGCCTGTGTGTTTCTGCTACACTTTTAACCTTTTCCAGAATAGATTTCTTTTTTATTATTTTATGTTTATTGACCGAATAGATTTCTATCTGTTTTTCTCTTCGGTAAATAACCATGGATTAACAGCTCCTCACAAAACCTTTTCACTTTGTTCTGCCATCCTACAATGAATAAATTTGCTGAACTAAAAAAATAAATTATTTTGTTCATTTTGTTTACTTTACTAATTTGATAGAAATTCATTCCATTTGTGTTTTAGTGTTGTGACTGTGAGACCCCCTTTGTTAATTTTTTTTCAACCTTATTTTACAGGATCCCCAACCTCTCCCATACCTACAACATGAAGATGCCTATACCTTCAACATTAATCTGTTTGTGTCACTGAAAGGTACTGTACACATCCAAAACACACAAGAAACTTGCAAAAATTCGGTGTATATTGAACTACAGATGAAAGAGTATTTATCTGTCATATCATCTACAGTTGAAACCACAAGTTTGCTTTTTATTCTCACAATCATTTATTAGGGATTTTTTTTGCCATTTTTTATTTGTCTCATGAAGTGATTTTTTTGCAAAACAAACTTATCTGTGCATGTCAGAAATCTTTTCTTGATAGTCTAAGTTTTTGTTTCACTCAAAGTTTTGCTTGTGATTCTCACATCATGTTGTGGGCAGGGCCTAAAATCGCAACAAAAGATAGTGATGGGACAGACTGACGCTCCACTCCAGTGTTTTACATACATTTCTTAAAATTTTCTGAGCTCAGCGCACACCATATTTCTCTCATCACTACAATTACTGTGAATGAGCTGCAGATAAGAATCACGGGACTATTGGAGACAAGAAATAGCCCTCTCAAGTGCTTCAAACGGTTTTTGGCTAGGCCTTATGGATCCTGAACGGGAAGGAGTTGTTTGGACTGCTTTTTTCATCAAAACTGACTGGTTTTGAAAGATAGAGTTCCTTCTCTGCCTTCTATCTCACACATGCAGCAGTTGACAGAGGCTTAATTGCTATGGCAACAGAATACAGAGAAAAGCAGAGCTGCTGGTTTGGACTACAAAGTCTCTGTAGATCTAAACATGGTGGAACACTTTAATACAGAGGCCTGAGCAGAAGGTCAGAACTACAACATGGTGGAACACTCAATTATTACAGAGGATGGCTGAGTTGGCAGTTAAGAACTACATAGTGATGGAACTCTGAGTTACTACAGAAGGAGGGTGAACAGAATGTTATAACTACAGACAGGGCAGAATTTTCTGGGCATTAAATAACTGGTTTAACCCAACCACTGTTATACATTGGATTAGTGTGCCCATTTAAAATGAAGCTTACTGAAAATTTCAAAATAAAAGCCTGTATATTTCTCTCAGGCCTTTATTATGTTTTTCTCTTCATGTCTGCACACACACTACAGCTGATTTTTCTTTATTGAAAATTGGCAGCTTCTTCAGTTGCTGGAGTGGGAATTGAAACTTGGAATCAAAATGTAAAAACTTAAATCATTCTGGGAGAACTGAATGTTAGCCCTATGCTTGAGTTTGACAAATGATTCTTGAGACTGGATGCCCTACCTTTGTGTATATGCTAAAATGTTCTCTGGTTTTTCTCCCTTAAGGTCAGGACATGACTGAGGCTGTAAACATCTGCAGTTCAAATTTTAAAGTAAGAATCTGAACAAAACCTTAAGAGGACATTGTGGCATTTTAAGTAGGCTCTAAACACAGACAGTTACATTATTTGATTATCTGATTAACCTTTCTCTATTATTTCTGACCAGATCAATCAGGTGGTTCAACATCTTTGTGTTTGCGGCAAATAATTTCACGGACCTGATGTATAACTGGTTCGAATTGTTGTTGTTCTTGTTTTTTGCTTATCGCCTTTGCCTTGATGTTGGGTGTTAACACCTTTGTTAACAGTGTAGATATTTACTTTATTCATTAGACTTGTCAGTTTGGGCCCAGTAATCTCTGTAAGAGACAGTACTTCATAGAATTATCTGCCCTATGATACACTCACATGTTGTAATAATAAAGTGTGAAACTTTATTTAGAGCTTCAAAACATGGTTATCAGTTCCAGATTACTAAACATGTTGCAGAATAATAAAGGTTTCTTACAGAAAGACTGTGAAGGTATGTTGTCTGAAGAGACGATCATGATAAAGCAGGCTTTAATAGCTGCAGGAGTGTAATTACAGATGTGAGTGTTACAGCTGTAATGAAATCGGGGTAGAGGATCAGAGTTTACAGTAAATTTAAATTAAATCATTTCCTTTTCCCATTTTGTATTTCTCTTTGTTTAAAGTACATGTACTGGACAATGAAGCAACAGCTCACCCATCACACAAGTAATGGCTGCAATGTCAGACCAGGAGACTTACTGGCTTCCGGTACCATCAGTGGGCCCGTAAGTGTCAGCAACCTTACTGCCTTGTTAATAATTAAATGGTTTTGCACACACAAGCACATAAATACACTATATCTGTCTTTACAAGGTCTTTGCATTGTCTTCCATTAATATTTTCCATTCATTTCTATAGCCTTCCCCTGACCATTCTCTAATTCTAGCCATTACCTAATCAAAGCTCAACTTATAGTATTAAACCTAAGTTCTGAAAGGTTCATCCATAGTCCCAAAGTTTAATCTCATTGACATAGACAAAAATTGTCAGTTTGTTACTGTTCTTTTGCATTAACTAGTCTGCTAACACTATCTGGTTTTGGTATTTGCTAGTTACTTTTGAGCAGAAGTCGCACTAGACTTTTTTGTTCTCCATCATTTTGACCGACAGGATTAAAAAAAAATCGGTCATGTACTATTTTTATCCGTCAAATTATAATCACAATAACATAGGCCATTTAACCGCATTTTTATGTTGTTAGTTAATATTCACCTTGTTAAACCGTGAATCCAGATCCCATCACACAAAGCAGATGAATGGATCTAACTTTTTCTCCGTAGTGACAAAAACCACTGACTATGGCCCCAATAACTTATAAATTAAACGACCCCACTTTAATTACATCACTTCACCTGCTGGGGTCTGAACTCATAGCCACAAAAAATCCTCCTGGTTCGCATTTGCAGAGAAATTTGCTGGATCAGCTGGATATGGCTGATCCAAACCAATCAATTTAACTTTTTTTTTTAACTCTGTGCTTTTATGATGATTTTTAATTTGTTTTTACGTGGTTTCACTTCCCCGAAATGGACAAATGTTGCGTCTGCTGCGCTCCTTTTGAGCATCGCTCTCCTTCTGGGCGCGGGACGGTAACATCCCTGGTAAAAAAAAAGTATGCTTTAGTGTACTAAATTTTAACATACTTTAGTATACTTTTAGCAATGTACTTAGACTGTGCTATTTTGGAACAACTTTTTTTGTACTCTAATAGTATTTAAATTGTTTAAAAATACAACTAATAGTATACTTTAGTATATTACACCTACTTTTTTGGAACAACTTCAAGTATACTTAGAGTGTACTTAAAGTATACTTTAATTTCATATTTCAGAGCTTTATTATTACATTTTGATATAATTATTATATTATTAGTGTCATTATTAATTATA
>CAEGAF010110663.1:0-17102 GCA_903067075.1 Micropoecilia bifurca
TGTTATATATATTATTCAGTATTAATCATTATTTATTTGTGCCATTATTAATTAATCATTATTTATTTGTGTTTGTATAGTTACAGGGGGCAGCGCGATGGCTCCGCCCCTGCAGGTTTAGCAGTGATGAGGCCTGGGTGTGGTTGGTGATCCTGAACTTAGCTTTTGAGTTTGGTCAGATACACATAATTCATTATTTAATGTGTGATAGTAAAAAAAACAAAATGCAATATTTTTTAATATTGTACGTTCATTTCAGTTGCAGGGGCCTCTACAACTGAAATGAACGTACAGTAATAATCAAAGTATAACTCAAAGCAGTATAAGAACCAAAAACAGGTCTAATTCTTAGCCTATAAAATATATTCCTGAATAATAATAGTAATATAATTATATTACAGCATGAACTGGTGTAAATTACAGCAGCAAACTCCATCGTAAAAAAACAAACTATAATGGTCATTTTAACAAGAATCGGCTTTTACTTCGACAAACAGACAGGTAACAAGTTCTTTATGTCTGAAGCTGTTCGTTTGCAAATGTGTTTTTTTTCGGGGGGGTTTCAGAATTGCTGTTTGCAATAGCCACATACACACTTTGTCTACACTTTGTTGCTATGTAGAAAGCAATCAGATCCGCATGTTATCTCAAGAAATCCATTAAGTAACTCAACTAAACACCCGGCAGTAAAAACTCAGCAGGTCAGATGTAAAACGGATCTTCTCTCTACGAAAATGTAGCTTATCGGTTATCTTTACAGCGGCCTAGATTCCCACACATATCTCAAATCACCAAAGCGACATCCGTTTGGTGAAAGCACATGATGATTTCCAAAGATAACAAGAAGCATTTACACGGGAATCGCCCGGGGGGGGGAAAGGGGGAGCTCAGTGGAGGCTGTATAAATAGAGGCTGCTGAGGATGGATGTTGTGTGAATTTGAACAACATGAAACCGTCACTCCAACTCGGCGTTCTGCTCTGCTGCCTGTTATGTGCCGCAAACCTTCAGGCTGAGGAGAGCAGGAATTCCATGCGACTTTGTGGCCGGGCTCTTGTGCGAGCGTTGGTGTTCACCTGCGGAGGGTCCAGGTGGAGAAGACAACTGGAGGAGGAGGAGAAAGGGTTTCTGCCAGACGGTCAGTGCACGTTAGCTCCATAAACGGCTGCAACTTTGATGTCTTAGTACAAATCTGACAAACTTCTGTTTTACGACAGACTTCTGGGAAGTAAAAGGAGAAGAGCGAGACTTTGTGAAGTCAGGAGAACTTCCAGGGATGGACTATCATCGCCGGGACCAGGACCAGGCCTTGATAACGACGTGCTGTCAACAAGGCTGCCGAAGAAATGAGCTGTCCATGCTGTGCTAGAGGGGAAGCTCATCTGTCAAATACTGTCCTTCTATGCTTAAATATCTCTGTCACAAATGTATCCATAATGTTGTGATTTACCATGTAGGCACGAATAAAAGGCATCATGAATGTTTGTCCAAAGTACTCGTTTAATGATTAAAATGTTCACAAAGAGAAAACCTGAATATACGAGAAATAAAAGTAGTCTGAGAGCGGAGCCCCAAAATTTATTCGTTTGCCCAGATTTATGATTGCCATGGATTGTTCTGTGGTCTTTTAGAACAGTAATAAAGAATTCTACTAATTTTTCAAGTCTATCAATTAGTATGTTGAGAACAACTTTGTCAAACACAGCACTGAAATCAAATTATTCCAACTCAAAAGTTTTAGACTCATCAACCTAAAGCAGACTCTGTGTTGTGACGTAGTCTATAGGGTGACTGAATAACACTAAAGAGGTTATCCAGGTACATTTGATCATAAACTGTCTTTTTAATACTCTGAAATGGTATATTTTTATATGGGTCTGTATTTACTGATTATCAGTGTGAATCCACAAGGTTTCCCCCAGAAAACTTGCTAAGCCTGGTGGTTGGGGAGCTCAGGAGTCATTCATCCAGCGGCCCGCCGTGGTTTTCAGTTAAAAAATCTTTAAAATTGACAGGATACGTTTAAATATCACTTGATAATTATGTGTTACTGGAAGATTAATATATGCACACCAACTATAAAATCTTAAAAAATGCAAATATAATTTTTTTTAAACAAATAAGCAATACTAAATCTGGTGGGGACACAAGTAAAGCCTGATGGCCTGCCAGGCATATAAAACACTGGGGGAAACCCTGCATCTACACTTGGTTTCTTTAAAAGTTCTTTTATTACTGCATTTTTAAGGGAATATTGCCTGATTATTATCTGCAATATTACAACACAACTATTTATATAAACAGTATATAAACATATGTATAAACAGATTTTTCAAGTTTGAGAAAGTATATTAGTAAAAGTCCCGTTAATTTCATGGTTAAAGTGAAGATTTTTTTCTCCAATTCGCAAGTTTTATACTTGCTCTCAGTTCTGCTTCCCAACAGTGCAATAAAAATGATTGGAGTTTGAAGGACCTTTTACAACGGATATCTGAAATGTTTATGCCAAAGTCATCCTCCAGAGTTTGGTGCCATCATAGCAACGGCTACCCTAGGGAGGGATGTCTAAGTTGGGCTTTGATTTGAGTGAGAGCTTTTATTGCTCCAAACGCTGTGAGGAAAAACACTCATAACGCCTGTTTGGTTTGGACTTTATGGCCATCATTTCCGATTTAAGACGTCTGAGTAGAAGGTTGTACATCCTGTGTATGCTATTATATCATAAATGAGTTATTTATGATATTTATTATGATAGTTATTTATAACCAGTTTACCTAATTTTCATGCTGTAAAATGGTGGAAACGACCCTTAGCTAGCTGATAAATGAGTATACGTAAGCTAAATTAGTTGTTTGTTTTTTTACATCTTGACACATCTGCTTAAAACTCCTGAAGTTACACGAAGACGTCCTTCATCAGTTTTCTCTTCTTTATTATCAAGTAAAACAGATGTTACATTATAGACTTTTTCATATATTTACCTTTAAAAGCTTTGGGTGTCAAATTTACATGAGATGTTTGCATATTCTGACTATCACATTAAAAACATTACAGCCAAAAGGCAGAGAAAAGTTGAGAATCACATGATAACCATTGTTTTTATTCATCAATAAGGCAAAAGAAAAATTATATAAATATAGTTATGCAAGTCCCTGTAACAGTATCCACACCCTCTTAAATCCTTTCACAGTTTGTCACAGTAAAGCTACAAAACTCAGTGTATTTTATTGGGATTTTTTTTGTGAGTGAAAGGCTAGAATGAAGTAGTGCATAATTGTGAAGAAGAAAAATTGAACAACACACATTTGTAAAGCGGCAGAATGAATTTGCATTCAGTCTCCTTTACACCTTGAACAAAAGCCTAAGTGGTATCAGAAGACTCTTTTTCTATTAGACACTTGAGCTATGTGTAATTTAATGTCAGTAAAAGTCAGAGAACAAACATAAAGACAATGAAACACAGGAGACTGGTCAGGGAGACGGTTTGGATGGTTCGGTCATATGGATGAAAGTTATTGATTAATGAGTTGATCTAAACTTGATCAAATGTATGGGTTTATTCACGATTAATTGATAAGCAGCCATTTTCTTAAAAATGTGCATTTTCTTTTGTACCAGAGGTTCCTGTCTTTACATTGTATCAAGGTGTATGCGGTATGAATGGAGGTAAAACTCAATGAGCTTCTTGAATGTTTATATTTATTTCAAAACATAACGTAAAGTGCTTTTTTTTCAGACTCCATTTAAAGCTTTTTTTTTTTACTGTTTTGGTAGTTTGATGGCTCCACTTAAGGATGACCAGCGTCGCCCTCTGCTGGATGGCGGCCAAACAGCAACACTAACAGAAGGTGTCTAAGTGGACATTACTAATCAATTGGAACTCATTTAAATCTAATAAACCATTAATTCACAATGAATATGTCAATTAATGGTTTGCATCCCTTGTAGGTCATAAAACAATATTCCAGCTTCAAACTTCTCATGGTTCAGTCTTATGTGAAAACTGAAAGAGTGTGGGACAACTTCAAACCTACCAAGACTAAGGAGTTCCAATTTAAAGTCAGGGGCACAGCAAACATGTGGAAGAAGATTTTAATGCAGGGAAGCTGGAGACAAACACATGCCACACTTTTGAGATTTTAACTGTAAATTTTTGGAAAATCGTATTCTCCATTATGTTTCAGTAACTTTACACCTACACATTTAATTTTGGCTTCTTGCAAAAAAATACACTGAGGTTTGATGTGACGTCACAAAACAGAAAAAATATGGGTGTGATTACTTTTACAAGGCACAGTAAAAATCTAAAAGAAAAATAAAATCAATTCTTCACCCTCAACTGAAAAATATTTTTTTATCCCTAAAGAATCAGATGGCTAAGACTGTTTATTAGGGTCATTGCAGATAATAAGAAAAAGGAGTAAATTTTCACCAACTTTCATCTGAAATGTTCTATCCTACAAAGAAAACGTGGAAATTTCTGAGCTTGAAAAATAAAACTGTTGGAAAAAACTTTTAGATTAATCTTCTAGAAAAAAAAATATTGAAAATCTGTCCGAGTTTAAAAAAATCTAAATTGTTCAAGAAATAAAAAAAAATGCCTTTTAAAACTCAGAATTTTTCTTTTTTTTTCTAAACAGTTTCTGATATTAATCCTAACATTTTTGAGTTTTTTAGCAGAAATTTAATCCGTTTTTTTTGTCAATCCACAATGGCCCCGATACGTCATCATAAATATATAACCCAGACCAAAGTTGAATAAACAAAGTGAATGTGATTTGCAAAGCACATTGCGCAACAAGATGCAGTGAAACTGGATTCTGTGCGCCGACCGAAAACAAACAGCATTAACATCGCATGGAAAACACCTCTAGGTACATCAATGACATGCCAGATTTATCGACAGTGAGTGTTGGAAGGTGCATGGACAGCGAAACGTTGGGTGGAGACTTAAGAGAAAGCTAAAAGTCTCGTCCCAAAGCACACCTACACAGCAAACACACACACACATCATGACCAGGATGAAGACGGACTAACTGGTATTGCTTCCATGGGAACCGTGGAGGACAAAAACACGTTGATGTGGCACCATTAGGAAACATCCACAAGTAGCTTTCTTTTATTTTTTGTTCTAAATTATTATTTCTGAACACAAACCTGCATGAAAAACACCGGGTGAAGAGCGTGTCGTGAACTAAATGTGCTGACATCAACAAACTAAGGGACAACCACAGACACGTCCGTATGTCCAGACAAATGTCCGAAACGGCTTTATATATATATATATTTATATATATTTATATATATGTACACTTTTTACACATAGGCTTTAAAATATTGCTATTAGAAAATGATAAATTGTGTATTTATGATGATGAAAAAAGGAAGGAAATAATAAAACAGAGACTTTAATAGTGCCGTCCCCATTAGAAAGACGTTCTACTGTTGACCGACATCCCTAAAATTTCCCTAGTCACGACCTCGAGGTCCTGGCCAACAAAAAGTGACCGTATTGGTTTTAGCAGCATCAAAGGCAACTTCCTACAGCCATCAACTCTGAAATGTCTTCAGCAACCTCTCCTCCTCATCCACATATGGCACTCATGTACGCTCACGTATCCCACAGCAAACATGCCGAACTTTTTGAACCGTTCACTCCGACTGGTCCAGGGGAAGCCGCAACCTGCATGACCGAACGAAATCCCCGTAAAAACCGCCTAACACGGAGCTACTTTATATTCTGTGCTAGCAACACTTATTGGCACCCCTGGAAAGATGTGTGGAGGAAAAATCCCTTTAAATTAATCTTTTATTGCAAAGTTTAGAAAAACACAAATTTGTAATACATTTAAAAACAAACTAGCCATTAACTAACTATTAAAACATTAACAAATATCTGTCACTGTATTTAATGAGCTCTACTTAAATTAAATAAACCAGTGGTGGGCACACTTCCGTTTACACGCTAATATTTCCTTCTTCGTTAACGCTTTAGCTTTTTTGCTAACTGTGAAAACTTAACTTGTTTAGCAAGTTAAGTCTTTGTTCGTTAACTGAACGAATAATTCAGTTATTCTGTTAACGACTGAATCCTTCAAGTAGTTGGACATTTATATTCATGCTCTTATTTTGAAGTCATGTTCTTTTTTCATTATTCAAAGAAATGTTACTGAACAAGTGGCAAGTCTACAAAAAAAGCCAAAGGAATGAGATATACAGAAATACATGTGTCATTAACACATTGTGGGTGTGAACAATACTGAAATTAGCGTTTAGCATTAGCTTAGAGAAATTACCGTTAGCTTAAGTGGACCTAATGTTTATGATTAATGCTTCAGGATTAGGGTGTGACCACCGCTAGCGTTTATCTACTGCTGCTAACGTTTTAGCTAGTGGTGCGCTAACAAAGATAAAGATGTTTTTCTCCCTCTCTGTATTATAAAGGAACACTAAGTACTGTCCTATTTGCAAAAACAAAAGAAGTTGTAGCTCATAGGAACTAAATACAATATTGATTCATTTTTAGACTCTTTACACATCTTTACCAGGGGCGCCAACAGAGGACCGTAATCCACAAACGTAGCTAGCGCTCTAAATCTGTGCCAATCCTGAACAAAACAAAAGATTTTATTTTATGGAATTTTGAAGAGAAGCGATCCATTCTCATGATATCGAGCATTTAAAATCAAGTTCCAATTTATTCCTCTGAATCAAAACACCAGGAGATGAAAACTCTTACGCTTTCAGGAAGTTCGATGCAGTGAGGAGAAAAAAAAGCAATTTTACCAAATTCAAGAATTATGAAAAGAAAAATCCCCAAACATTCTTACTAATTGGTGTTTTGATTTATATAAACGTTTTATTATAGTTTTGTCACATTTCATCAAACGTCACTGAAATGTTTTGAGATTTTATATGACAGATCAACACAAAGCACAGCATGCTTGTCACTACCAGTGGCGCAACTACACATTATTCAGGTGGATGCGAAAACATAAATCGAAAACCAGAGTCTTCACTCATTGAGGTGGATTTTATTTCATATTTTTATTTGCTAAGCAAATGCAAACCAATTCACAGTCAGGCTCTACTTTGTGTTGGTCTGTTATTTCAAATCCCAACGAAATCCATTTGAAGTTTGGGTTTTAACGACGGAAAACGCGAAAAACAGCAAAAGCAAGGCACGGCAAATTTCATATCCTCATCATGTCACCTCAAAATGCTGATAAGCGGCTTGAAAACAGAGGGAACGGTACTGATTGGATGAAAACACGGACTCTCACTCTGACTGTATGATGGGAGGCAGCCGTGTCAACCAGGTCCAGTTTTCCACCTTTCAGATTTTCCTAGACTTTATACAATCAACTCCCGTTACCTCTCGCAGTGCATCGACAGCAATGACCAGCTAAAGAATAAATAACTAAATAAATAAGGCTGGATCACTGAATGAGTTACAATTAGTATTATTTTTTTTGTCAGTTTTTTTTTTTTTTTACACCAAAACAACAAAGACTTGACTGCTCTTCGTCTTTAACTCCGTTCCAGGTGCACAAAGGATGATTTGTGTTAGCTTGCATAAACTGTGTTCTTGCAGCAGACCTCCACCGTTCACGCCGACGGTTTGCTGAGGAGAATTAGTCAAGAGCACTGAACATGGGTAGTAGTCTTCACAGTCAAAAAAGCCACATTTCCTCGGTGCTCTTCGTCGACAGCTTTCGCTAATTATCTGCCAAATACTTTCCTGTTGTAAAAAACACAACAAACACATCAGGAGGATCAGCAGGTTGGGAGGATCTTGACGCAAAAGGTTGGAAATTTAAAACAAACTCGGAGCCGACCTGCAGCGAATCTCTTCTTGACCAGAGACAGTCGGTAGCCGGTCCCGACAAGCTGGATGTCGCAGCCGGACAGCGTGCTGCCCTCACTGGTGAACTGGACGGCCAGCTGGGACGGCTTACAGGAACCCTCCTCCATCTGGAACCGGCCCAGCAGAGCCCCTACTCCTACACAATATGCACATGTCTGACTTTGTGTAAAAGAGCAATGCAGTCATTGGGGGAAAAATGCATTGTTGTTTATTCCTTTGAGGTTCTTGGGTTTGGATTGTAATCGTTTTCTGGAGGCTTCCTCACTTTTCTATGGCGCTACCTTTGTGCCACCAATGCGGGTGAGCAGTGAATCTGGTGTGAGCACATACATAAATGTAAGCAAACAATAATTTGTGGTACTGGTCGTTTATAACTCACACTCGATTGGTGCGTTTTGTTCTGCCGTTTCTGCTCCTCATGTACGGAACACCAACGAGGCCAAAATTTCACGTATCTTTCAAACGCAAAACCAACTCCAAAGCGCATGTAGCTGAACCACAGCAGCAGTATATGACAGATTGTTTTCATCCAGTCACTGTATTGCTCGGATGAAAAAGAACAAATCATAGCCAATAACCCAAACTACACCAGGAAGTGACAAAAATAACAAAACAAAGGTGTGAGATTTTGGAAAAAAATACAAGAAAACATAATGCTTGAATTTTGTAGTTTGATAATATGCAGTAAAGCAAAAGAAAAAAAAGCTTACTTTGTGTATTTCAGGTAACATTTCTACATTTCCTGAGCTACTGTATGATCTGATCCTCCACGCAACTCACTGAAGAACGACATAATTTGAATTTTGTGAGAAATGCTACAGAGAAAGTTCAGGTGCCCTCAGTTTTTTTCCCAATGACTGTATTTTTAGGGAAAGACAAAGTGATTTTCAACCTAAAAAACAAATGAACAAAAAACAACAACACTTGCCTCCATTGTCAGATCTTTGAGACAGGCTTTGGATTTTCCACTGAATCGTTTGCTGCTCTGGATTCCTGAATGAGAGAGAGAATGAAAAAAAATATGTTTAACAGACTTGCGGATTAACCTGCATATTTTCCTCTTCATTCACTGGACGAAAAGAAGGAATGTTAGGTGGCAAAGATGGCAGAAGCCCATTACTTATAGTACGGCTGAACAATATGGTACAAAAATTAAGTCTGCGATTTTTTCATACCAGAAAATAGTCGTATGACTATTAGGGTCAGGCTATCAGAATTTTTGTTCAATTAAAAAAATATAGTCAACAATAGCGGGATAAGGATGAAATTTTAACAGAAAAAAAGCCACAAAAAAAAAAAGCTTGGATAATTCCTTTTTTGTTATTTTTTTATGTTGGAGTTTTCATAAAATGACCACTTCATTCTCCTAACGTAACAACTGCATTCTTGTAACTTTACAACTTTAATCTCACAATTAAAAACAGGAAAACATCTTAGCCTGGTTCCTAGACTGAGAGCCGACCAGAATTCAAAGTCGAAACAGAACAGAAGATGGCCGCCTCAGGCATCGCTCTGAATTATGGAAATCAAAGGAGTTCATTAGTGAAAAAGAAAAATCAACATTTTCCAAAACAATCTAAATCTTCAAAAACCAAAAATTAAATGAATCAATAAAACTGACTTATCGCCTGAGGCTAATTTGTAGGTTGGGTGTGGTTTAGGGGCCTGAGTGACCTTTACCATGTGGCAGGGGGGATAATGGTGTGCAGCTGGGTGATGCCTCCGTTCACCGGAACCACAAAGTGGATGTTGTGTAGCGGCACTGGGGCGGCCATGGCCTCCGCGTTGTATTTGTAATCTATCCGAAGGTCGGTGTTGATAGAATCGCTCCGCCAGCTCACGGCCAGGTTCAGAGGAGTGGACCGGATGCCCTCTGCTGACACCTGATGGGGAAACACCAAGCGGAATACGTGAACTACAGTTCATGTCTTCAATAAGAGGAATAATGTTGGAGAGATGAAAGAAGAAGAAAAAAGGCATTTTGTACTTGGTATTTGATCATATCTACGTTGTAGTATGTCGCCTGAGGCTTCTGTTCTGCCACTTTCTTCAGATGGGTAATCAGGTTTGGCATGTTTACCCAGAACTCCTTGATGTCTACACCGTCTGGAGCGCCATCGCTGCAGAGCGACAAGAACAATGTTCCACTCAGGCATAAAAGGATCATTTATGTGCACAATTCATTCCCATCCGTGTCTGAGAAGCTCTTACTCTGGTTCTGGTTTTGCTCTGCCTCTCCAGAACCAGAACCAGAACCAGAACCAAACATGGACAAACAGCATTCAGCTTCTAAGCACCACTGGTCTGGAATAAACATCTCAGGAGTAAACAATAACAATCAAACTAATATATTCATAACACCTTTGCACAGAAATGTAGCCCCCAAATCTTACCATTAACTGGATTTCATGGCCCAGAAAAAAAGGCAACTTCATTGTGTTTGAAGCTCACCAACAGAGCAGCTGTGGATTGGGCAGGACTTGCTCCAGGCGGCTGTAGTTGCTGATGACAAAGGTGAGGACTGGTTGAGTCGGGTGGCAAGCGAAGTGCCGGGTTATACCTGCAGGGAAGGAGAGGACCATCTCCCCGGTGATCTTCACAGCACATCTGCAGTAGATGGAGAAGGAAACACAAACCGAACTGTGAAATATCAGTCATACTGAGAGAGCTCATGTTTTTTTTTTTTTTGTTTTGCTTACTTGCTGGGGTCAGCGCCTTTGAAATAAGCATTGATGGTTTCGGTGAAAGCAGCAGCGACCGGCAGGGTGTCCTGGGGCCCCATGGTGAGCGGGCTGGGCCCTCTAGAGCAGCCTGGTTAGGACATAAAACCAAAAGACGGCTGTCAGAAATCGTCTAATGCCGTGTTTGCTGCAATAAATCTATAAGAGGGAGCAACAAAAGATAACAAGTGAAGCTTAAACCAAACTATCCACGGTGTTGCTCAGAAGTTTACATACACTCATCATGATTCGTTTGGGATTTTAATATTACATGGGAAATTTTTTTTAAAGGTATTTAACAAACAGTTTGAGTAGGTTTAAAAGTTTAGAGTGGGTTTTTGGTAATCCTCACTATAACTATATGTGTAGGTTTAACTTTATTCATTCAACACTAATATTTTAGTAGGGCTGCCGATCACCAATCATTAAAAAGTCTGACCTGCCTATTCCAATTTTGGCTGACACAAATTTTTAGTTTTTGTCTAAAAAGTCACAAAATATAGCAATGACGTCACTACGTTGGCAACAGGGTGACTATTGTTAATCTGCAGATTTGGTAGGTAAAACAGCCAGTTTTAGATTTTGAAATGCTCTGAAGTTGCTTCATGGTGACTGGAGCTGAAATAATTAATCGGATTAATTGTGATGAATCAATTGCTGAAATAATCGTCAACTGATTTAGTAATCGATTAATTATCGACTGTATTATACAGATAAAAAAAGGCCATTTGCTGAAAGAACAACACAGTGAAAGCAGTAATTAAGCAAAACTATATAAAAATTATATACATTTTGCATTTAAGACACAACGAAACCCTTCTTTGTCTGTAATTTTGTTCTACCCACAACTCCTGGGGTTGCATTCCTTTAGCTTCACTTGGTTTGAATTAATACACCGTATTAATGCCCATTCAATCTAGAAAGGGTTGAGCCTTTCACATTTTGATGCATCCTCTCAGCGTTCACTGAAGGACGGATATTTTGTTGCATTGTAGGTAATAAAATGTTTATTTCCTTACTTCAATGTATCTCTGAAATTGTATAAAAAGGTTTAGACAATAAATCTTCAGAATGTGCGAGTTTTTTTATCTGATTAATTGCTACTAGAAGTAAAAGTCACTCTACTAAAAAAAAGAAGAGCAGTTGAAACAAATTATTAAAAGCCATAAATTAGTTTGAAACTCATGATGAGCGTTGGTGAACTTTTGACCAGCACTGCACATCCATACGACTCAGGGATCTGGGTGAGCAGGAGATGGGATGGGCATCAAGAACATGAAGAAGAGCTTTCATGCTGCTGCTGCTGCTGCTCCGCGGGGCGACTCACCTTCAAAAGCTAAATAAAACCTGCCGTGGTCAAACCAAACCAGAGGCTGCGAGGCCTCTGGGTGGGGCGGAGACATGAGGAGGAGAGAGTCATGAAACGGACAGGACAATGAGGCGAGGACACGACGACAAGAGGCAAGACGACGTGTGGGTGTGGAGCCGTGGCGAAGCGCCCGCGGCAGCCTCCGTACCTGCGGTGGGCATGCTGAGGTCCCGCCCTAAGGTGGGAGTGGACGCTGCGCTGTGTGAGGTGACGGAGGATAGGGAGGAGGAACTCTCGGCGCGGGCCAGGGGGGCAAAAGGCGGAGGGCTTCCTGAAACCGGGGGGCTGAAAGGCCAACTCTGAGAAAGAAACAAAGCTTCCCTCGGTCTCGACCCTTAAAAACTGAGAGATTCCAAGCTGAAGCCGGGAGTTTTCCTACGCACCAGGTCTGTGATTGGTTTCCCCGGGGGCAGCTTCGGTCGCGAGGACGGGCGAGGAGGAGGAGGAGGAGGCACCGGACTCCCCCGGGACTGAGGCGTGGCAGGGCGGGCTGGAGACGAGGGGCCTGCAGGGGGCAGCAGAGTCCAGGTGACACTTTGTTTCATGTCAGAGTCAAAGATCAAGCGATCTGAAGTTTACAAACTTCTAAATCTACAGAAACTCATAAGAAAAACACACAAAGAAAGTAGTTTTTTATTTTAATTATGATATTGTTATTGACTTTGGACCACATTTACTGTAACTAACTGTGTCTTGCTGTCAGGACACACTTAAAATATATTTGATCTCAAGAAGTTTTATCCTGGTTAAATAAAGATCAAAAATGTTGTCATTAAAGGGGCGGTATCATGTAAAATCATCATTAATAATAATGTTATTCTGTCATCAAAAACACACCTGGAGTTTTGCGTTGATTCTTTAATGCATGTTTGAGAAATCCTTTAATCTCCCTTGGCAACCATTCAGCTGTAGAAAATGCTTGGGTGGACCAACCCCCACCTTCAAGGCTCAGCTCCTCCTCACAGAGCGGCCCTCAGCCACAATGCCCCCACTGAGCTCCTTCACACCAGCCAGCAGCAATTAGCAAACATCTGGTGGAGCTACACATCTACTGAGCTTATTGTAGGAGACACTTCTTAATGCAACGCTGATAAAAATGTTGTTAAAGGTTAAATAGAGGAGCCATGTTTGTGATGACTTCCTGAAGGCAGAGCTTCAGAAATAGCAAGAGTTTTTAAAGGGACAGAGACCCAATTTCAAGATGTTAAATTGCAAAATCATAGTTTTTTAAAGTCATTTGATATATGGAGCATTTTGACAAAATACTATGTGCCTGGAAAACACATAATAATGCCCCTTTATACAATCTGAAACTAAAATTTCCACAAGAGGCTAAAGGATTTCTCAAGCATGCATAAAAGAGTCCAAGCAAAAGTCCAGGTATGATTTGATGAGACGTCAATATTAAACAATGGTGTAAGGCTTAAAAAAGTCAACTTTACACGACACTCCCCCTTTAAATTCACCTGAAGGTGGGTTTCATATTTACAAAGAGAGCAGAACACTCACTGCTGCCAGAGTGGGGCCCAGGGGAAGACATGATGGACCGGTACGCAGATGGAGGAAGAGGAGGCGGCGTTCCCCTGAAGCTAGGTGTCAGCTCTCTGGGAGAGCCTGTCACTTCTGGTACTTCATCTCTCTGGTACGCTCCCTCTGGAGTCCTCTTTCCTCCCAGAGTCCTGTAGACTAAGGGAGATGTGACCGCCGCCCGCGGGGACCTCCGCTCTGCCGGCAGAGGGGGGACAGGGCTGATGGGAGCAGGGGCACAGGCGTATCCTGCGAACTGCAGAACCTCCTCGTCGACTCCTTCCTCTTCAAGGAAAGCAGGAGGAGACTCGCAAGGGGAGAAGTCGGGAGGTAAAGGGGGAGCTGGTTCGTCTGGGGGTGGAGGGCCGAGAACGATGGAGGGGGGCGAGTCTAGCGGAGTGAAAGGAGGGGAAGAGCCAGGGGAAAAGCATGGCGGAGAAGGAGGGGGCTCGTTCGGGGGCGGTCCAGGTGAGAGGCCGGGCGTGGAGGGCGTGGAGGTGGGCGTGTCCGGGGGAGGAGAGTCTGGCGGTGGCGGGGGAGCCGGCTCGTCGGGGGGTGGAGGTCGATCGTCCGTAAACGTGACCCATCTGGGAGACGACGCATCCTCCCTCGGTCTGGGGCTGTCGGCGGGGCCGAACACGTCGTCCAGGTCGGGGCCCGGTGACCCCCGGTATGAGGCTGGTGACAGGACGTTCAGATAAATGGGGGCAGAGCTGCGTGCCGCCCTGCCGTTATGCAGATCAGCTGTAAGAACGAGTTGGAACAGTAGCCATTAAATCACAGTGCGAGATCAACATCCACTGATGAGTTCAGAAGGAAATTTACCTGCCAGGTCTGATGGAAAGCCGTACCGACCTCTGGATGGGAAGTTTTTCGGAGGAAGCGGTGGAGGAGCTGCAACAGAGACAGTTCAGCATTACCGAACACACACAGACGCACACACACATTAGATCAGTTGGATTTACTGGCACAACATAGGTCCACCTACTCACCTCCGGTTGGAAAACTTCGGCTCAGCTGGGATTCTGAATACGGTCTGGGTTCGCCCCATGCATCGCTACGGATTACTGATGGTGCCGCAACAAACAAGAAGACAGGGTTGAGCAGCAAACACTATATAAACACATATAGGAAGTTATGTCTAATTAGTGGAAGACAGACCGTCATATCTGGCATATCTGCTGTCTGAAGGAAGCCTGAACAAAGCGGGAATGTTCTGCGGCGCAGTGGCGCTGCAAGAGAAAACACTTTCATCTAAAACAGTGCCAGCATTCATCTGAGCCAACATAGTTCCAGTTCTGGGTGATCTAATCAGAAAAGATCATCTTTAGGTACCGTATTTTCCGCAATATAAGGCGCACCTAAAAACCTTATATTTCCTCAAAAGCCGACAGTGCGCCTTATAACCTGGTGCGCCTAATATATGGACCAATATTGAGCCACAACAGGTCTAGCAACTACGGTAAGCAGCTGAAGACTTCATTTTCCCCGCAGAAGAAGCACGCAGTGCATGCTGGGATGTTGTGAAAAAACTGGTTTGTTAATAAAGTTTGACTGTCCGAGCTACCCATAGACATGTCTATGTATCTACCTACCCACCTAATAATCAGGTCGTCTGCAGGTCATCTAGCATCATGTTCTCCACAAACATGCTGTGCGCGAACGGAGACGGGTGACCATCGTCCGGCCACCCCATTCCCGTCGGAAGGCTCTCCTCGCAGACCAGAATCGGACTGTTTTGTTGACATTCTTTATGTCAACAAAGTAGTTTAGACATTTATCCGCGGTGCTTCGGCTAGAGTTACCAAGGGACCAGCACCTATACATTTAAAGCCGAGGGGGTGAGTGGAAGAGAGACAGAGACTGTGGCGGCAGTGTGTCGGTTGGTCTGTGCCAACCAGAAAGCAGTTGGGCACAATTTCGCAACACCAAAACCGTGAGTGAAACAATGACTAGTGCAGACTGCTATATATATAGTACTCGGGACCAATTTTTTATTATTAGACATCCATATTTGTAGTGAACAGAACAAACTATGTCCCGTTCAATACCGGACGGGTGGCAACATAACTGTGTGGTCTATTCTGTGCACCTTATAATGCGGTGCACCTTATATATGAAAAAAGTTTTAAAATAGGTCATTCATTGAAGGTGTGCCTTATAATCCGGTGCGCCTTATAGTGCGGAAAATACAGTATGCCAATTTGGACTTTACATCAACATATGTGTTATTCTTGACTGAGTACTGCTAAACTATGTTCTCAGCAATAACATTTATGAGATTATGTACTTTTAAGTACTTCCATGGAACTTTCTCTGACCTTATCTGGTACTTTCTCTGAAATTGCATTCAGCTAGCTAACTAAGCTAGCTAGCTTTGTAGGATACAAAGAGGTATCTAAACTGGATAGCTAGCTAACTTAATAGGAAGATACATATTCAGATAGCTAGCTATGTTGACAGACAACCAAATAGCTACATAGCTAACTCTGGATATCTAGTTAACCTAATAGCTATATAGATATGTAGACAGCTACATAACTTGATAGCTAGATATATATCCAGAATGGTGCTTGCTTGATAGATAGATAGCTAACTTGATAGCTTGATAGAAAGCTATCTAGATAGCTAAATGATAGCTCATGGAACATGGTGAGTTTTCACAAATGGCTGGTAAGATACAGCAAGATCCTGGGAAAGGACCGAAGCATTTCAAGGTAAGTTAAATAAAAGAAGTTGCATGAATTCTTAATTGAACTACAAGACAATGGTAACATTTAGAAAAGGTGCATGAAAGTTTTAGAAATAGCTAAAGTTCTATATAGATCCATAAAGATTACATGAAAGTTCTGGGTAAGCGCCTTGTCGCAAGTCACCTCATTATACAGGCAGGTTGCACCTGGTAAGTTCCAGAATGTTTCATGAAACTTTCATGAATCAAATCAATAGATAAAGCCCATCATTGTTCAAAAATTCATGTTTTTGTCATTTAAATACAACAAATGGTATCCGGAAACTCAAAAGATTTTCCAGACTAAATTTCCTAACCTCTCCAGACATTGGAAAACAATAAAAAGTCAACTCAAGACTTGTCCAGACTTTTGAAGATCATGTAGGAATATTATCTATACCAGGGCTTTGATGAAAAGATTTACTTGTGAGCTGTTTGCAGGATCACAGACCTTGGCATCTCAGATGCATAACTTGGTGTTGGGGTCGAGCGTCTGGGTCGGGCAATCTCTTCACCTATGGCAACAAAAACCATTTAACCAACTAAATAAGAAATTGATAAGATTGAAAGAGTGACCAATATAAAGTGAAATAATACACACTGCCTTACAAAATGTTTTCTCTTTTTTCCACATTTTGTAGCTTAAAATTGCTGAGTGATTATCCTTAAGGATGTTATTTATCTGTTGTTACAGAGGTTGAGCTATTTTGCAAAAGATTGCGGCTCCATCAGATTTCAGAATGAAAGGGGTTGAGTTAAAATGCAAAAAACATTTTAAATTTAGAAAAACAAGTATCGGCTGCACAATGGCGCAGTTGGTAGAGCTGTTGCCTTGCAGCAAGAAGGTTCTGGGTTCGATTCCCAGCCCCGGCCTTTCTGCATGGAGTTT
>CAEGAF010110673.1:0-15925 GCA_903067075.1 Micropoecilia bifurca
TGTGTGTGTGTGTGTGTGTGTGTGTGTGTGTGTGTGTGTGTGTGTGTGTGTGTGTGTGTGTGTGTGTGCATGTTTGCTTGTGTGTACACGAGCCCTTTTCCACAACAAGACGCCTCAGTCCTTGGAGTGTAAATTATACAATTTGTTTTGAAAGCTGTGATTAAACATAACGTAGTGATTAGCAGAGCCGGATTTACAGGGACAGGAGCCCCTGGGCTAGAGCCCTGTCCACTAAAGAACACTTATTTTACTAATGCAAATTACAGTACAGTACATGGCAGGTTTAATACGTCCTCTGGTCAGTAGCTACATGTTCCGAAAAAACCTATAATAGCTTCATAATTTTCAAATAATTAAGTATTGTATCTATTCATGAAAATTTCATGTATATAATTCCTCTGTTATGGGACTATTAGTTTTTTTTGTTTAAAGTTATTTTTTTAGTACAAGACAGTCAAACCTGCTTCAGACATGTAGTCCTAGTCAAAAGTTTAAATATACTTGAATCTTGTGTTTATATTGGGCTGTTAATAATTTATTTATACCATTCTTTCTTAACAATGAATTAGCAAATAAATTATTAAATCGAGTGTATACACCTGATTTTATTGTTAGGTGCTCTATTCCGGCTGCACAGTGGTGCAGTTGGTAGAGCTGTTGCCTTACAGCAATAAGGTTTTGGGTTCGATTCCCGGTCCTGCTGTTTCTGCATGGAGTTTGCATGTTCTCCCTGTGCCTGGTGGGTTTTCTCCGGGTTCTCCAGTTTCCTCCCACAGTCCAAAAACATGACTGTCATGTTAATTAGCCTCTCTAAATTGCCCCTAGGTATGGGTGTGTGTGTGGATAGTTGTTTGTCCTGTCTATCTCTGTGTTGCCCTCCGACAGACTGACGACCTGTCCAGGGTGACCCCACCTCTCACCCGGAACGTAAGCTGGACACCAGCATCTCTCCTGACCCCATTAAGGGACAAGGGTGTAAGAAAATGGATGGATGCTCTATTCCACACATGGTAAAAATTTGACATCCAGGTTCAAATATTTACATAGTGTTCCACCAATGTTAGCTGAGTAGCTCAATCAAGTTCCGCTTTAGCCAGATGTTTTGTAGCCATCGACAACTTAACGGTGTAGCTGTCGGCTGGATATTTGTTAATCATGTCGGCAGATTTAGTGATCATTGGTCGGTTTCCTTGCACCGATTGAACTTTTGAGCCTATTGAAATATTTTCAACATTACAGTCGTTTAACGTTAGTCGGTTTATTTATCACAAAACCAGCTTTTTGTGTGATTTGGGTCAGAGCCGATTGGAACTGTGTTCAAGTTTCAATGACTGAACCCAAACTGTCAGGTTCACATGAAAGGATATTGGTCAGGGTGTTGAGAAGCAACTCACAATCCGCCATGTCTCACCTACCCCGAAAAAGCATCAGTTCCTGACAATGAAGATAGGTTGACACCAACTCGGATTGAGATGTTCCCCAAAAACAAAGAAACCTCCGTTGTTATATTGTTGTATGTTGAATAATCTGTTCACCCTGAAAAATAGAAGCTGTAATATAAGCCTGTGCCATGAAACTTTGTGACCTATAAAATAACATGCCACACTCATTCTGGTGTTTTGTTGTAGCTCATCATTTAATTGTGATCAAATGCTGCCTGTGCAAAAACTTCCAAGTATGAATACCTCTAATATTATTAGAGGTATTCGGAGGCCAGCTTCCGAATTGCAAATTTAATGCAAATTGTTTTAAATTAATTTTAAGGCTGTGAATACTTATGTAAACGTGATTTCTTAGTTTTATATTTTTAATAATTTTGCAAAACATTCAAAAACTTTTCCGCACATTGTAATAGTGCAGTGTTAGTGTGCAGAATTTTGAGAGAGGATATCAGTTTAATATAATTTCGAATAAGGCTGTAACATAAAATGTGGATAAACTGAATGAGCTGCAATTTGGAGGCAATTAAACACAGGGAAGCTTTTCCTTGGAGCAGAATGAAATAGGAAAAATGTCTAATAAAGCAGTTTCAAAAAATCACATATTCTGGTCAAATTATATTAGGCAGCTGAAATTGAAGGAATAATAATAATAATAAAAATAAATCAGTGCCGAGTAAAATATCCTACCAGGACCTTTCTCCACTTGATTGTGATCTTCTTTATCTGAGTTTTATTCTTCAGGGATGAAGTCTGACAAACTAGACACAAATTGTCTCTAGACACAAACGGTTTTCAGTTCGCTGTTTTATTTTTTTAGAGGAAATTCTGCTGTGTAAATCACACTTTATTATCCAGAAGTATGTTTGTCAGTCTTGTGCAGCTGTTAATAAAAACAAACAATAATCTCTAAAGTAGATTCCATAATGCAGATCTGTCTGGGCTGAGGGAAGTGGGTCCTAGATGGATTCACTCCTCTACCAGTTCAGATCCTGTTCGATATCCATCCACTGCTGCTTCGCTTCGGTTCATTTCATATCCATGACTGCTGCATATCTGTTTATTAGTTTTTGTATTTACGACTTTTGTTGGACACAAAACTTTCCCAGCAAAAAATTTTGAGTTTTTTCATAGGGATCCACCGGTCTTCTTTGTTCCACTCCCAATACAATACACATATCTAAGGTTTAGTATGAATTGATACTGATCTGATGCAAATCGGTATTTTCTGTAGTCAGAAAAACAGTGCTGAATTTAATTAAAACATTTCATTTCTTTAAAGACAGACACAAATGTACTGAATCACAAACTTATTTGAAAGCTATGCACCAGTACAGAACAATTAGTCAAACAATTGTTCTGTACTGTAAAAATAAACTGCAAAGAAACTTTTTTTCAAATGGTACAGAAAGTGCATTTAGTATTCTCAAATATAATGCAAGATAAATAATAAAGCATGATGTCACTCAAAGCACAAAATGTAGCATTAGTCCTTATGAATCGGGCACATTGTCACCAAAACCCGAACTAAAATTCATTTTCAATATCGGGACCAATACAGATATTAATATTGGATCGCTGCATCTCTAGTTTGTTACTGATATGAGCCTGGTGTTATATGGATGTCAATTCTAGTCAAAAGGGCATCAGGAACATTTTGTAAAACTGTGACAAAAAAAGACCAGAAAAATAAATCCTAGTCCTAATGCTCTCTGAACTCAGTATGTTGGTGCCTCATGTATTCGTTAACTGGCAGTGATGTGCCACTAAAAGCCTGCAGAGATGTGCAGAAGCTAAAACATTAACAGAGAGTGTCAGTGTCTTGATTTATATTTTTGCTGCATTATAAATATAAGGATGAGTTTAAAAATATGCAAGACGGTGAATTATTCAGCCGTTCCCCTCACACTCACAGATGCGTTTTGACTTCATGCTGCACAATCATGGTGAGCAGTGAGGACACCACCGGGGTTTTGTTTTTATTTGAGATGAAATAGCTGATGTAAAATGGAATTGAATAAAATGGACAAAATGTAGTTCAAAATGGAAAAGAAGGGGGACAATTAGTTTATTAACAGCAGTGGGGGTTTTTGAAGAAAATGGTATACCACCCATAGAGCATGTAAATAAGGCAATTTATTTCCAAAAGCATGCAGCTGCATGCGCAATGTGAATGCTTTAGAAGGAAATGTGTGTTTGAAAGTGTTAATGAGAACATTTCCTTTACGTATATAAATATATACTTTTCCTTTAATTAAAAATGCCTGTCAGTCATTTTAATGTTTTTGGATTTTGTCCTTGTCTTTCACTTTTTTTTTTTTTTTTTGGGCTGTGAAACTTATTTTTCTTTGGGTAGAATCAAATCTTACAAAAACTGGTCTTTGTTTATCTGCAGTGTACATAAATGCATTACTCAGAAATATCTCATCTTGAGTTATCAGAGAATGCAGCCTTAAATTCACTGTGGCAAACAGCAAACAGCAGGAGGGAGGAGGGCTGGGTGGGATGAAGGGGGACATGTCACACTGCACACCGGCTGGCTGCTTCCACAGAGCTGTGTGTGTGTACTGCCACCTAGTGATGGAGGGCTGAACGAGAAGACTGAGTGCGTCATGCTCTGTAGCCGAGCTGCCTGGCTGCAGAGGGACCTGGTTGGTGTCAGAAATTAACCTCTTTTTAACATTCACAACAGAAGGTCAGGCGCTGTGAAGACAGTGAGAACGGAGCGTAAAAAGCAAGAAACGTTGGAGGTTACGGAGGGAGCCCTGTGGCGCTCTGAAGCTCTGACATAACGAAACAGCACAGCAGGACCCCTGACTGCGAGTCTGTAACCCTGTAAAGCAAAAGAGCAGCAAATATCAGTGATTTCAGCTAAAAGGAAGGAAACGGGCGTTCTTGAGTCATCTTTCTCTGCTTTACACTCACCTAAAGCCTCAAACGTCAATTGCTTTGGATTGCATGTGACAGACCAAGAAGTAGTAATGCATAATTGAGGAAAGAAAGTCATTTTATTTCTTTTATAAAAATCTGAAAGTGTTGTGGGCATTTGTAGTCGGTTGTCCTGAGGGAACAACTTATGGAAAGACATTTTATTTCAGTCGCAGCTGCAATTTGATTGAGGTTTGTCTCTGCCAGCTTTGCAAGTTTAGACATTCAAATTATCAACAGTTTATTTTCTTACAAAACTGTCTAGTCTTGGAGCAGTTTTCTGCCCCCAGTCTTCTAACAGTTGCAGGTTTGTCCTGTATTTAATTCCATCCATCTTCCAAATATTTCTGACCAGATTACTTTCCCAGAAGTAAATCACTCCCAGGACATGATGTTGCCGCTAACATGTGTCCCCATGGGGGCAGTTTTTGTACTGTGTTAGTTTTCCTCCATACATAGAGCTTTCACATCTGAGTTGTAGATCGCAGCACTTCCTCCACAGCTACCATGATTAATGCTGTCTCTGTCATATCTGAATGACAATGACTGTTGGAACAAAGCTTGATGAGATATTCAAAGATTGGGAACCACTTCTTCCATCGCTCAAGTGTTTCTTAGATTACGTTTACGAAAGATCGTTGCCTGGAAACTGTCAGTATTTTCAGATGTCGACTGGGAAAAAGCTCAAAGTTCAGACAGCACCACCAGGACACTTTGAGTCAGCTGTAGTTGTCATGCCACGCCACCATATGGCACTGTGATTTTAGCCTGTCATTGAACGAGCCATCTTTTGGAAAAAGTAAGATGTCTCCCATGAGCCAGAAATTTCAGAAATTGTGCTAAACTGAACAAATTAAGTAGCACAACTCAGCACAATCCTATCCGCCATTGTTTCTGTTGTCGCCATTTATGCATAGAATAAATCCTGCAGCCACACGTTGATGTGCTGAGGTGACAGCCGAGGTGTTACAGAAATGTCTCACTCTGAGAGCGGGCATCACACAGTGCCAGTGTGACAGACTCTGGTTTCTGGTGTTATGTAAAAGAGCAGCTGGATTACAACAAAATGCTACGGTTTAACTGAAGAGTGACTCCGTGTAACGGAGCCATCAATTGTGCTGTTTGCCCACAAATGTTCTCCAACAAATCTTTGCAGCCTTCACACAACAGCTTGATTTATGCTAAGGTTTGCACTCTGTTAAATACCTTCTGAAAGGTGACTGTTGCACTAGATTGCAATTAAGAATATAACATTAAATAGGGGCCTGAGTAAAAATGCATGCCACACTTTTCAGTAAAATGTGTTTATTTTCCCAACTACACACATAATGTCTGTCTGTCATGAAATCCACATAAAAAATATATGGTCGTAACATGAAAAATTAGAAAATGCTCACGCTGTAGTAATATTTTGCAAGGCTATGTAACATGCATGCAACACTGATTCTGTTTACTTGGAGAAAGGGAGAACGGAGAAGAAAATCTTTCCAGCGGCTCACAAAATGACGGGTTTCAGGAGGTTTATAATTAGACAATTGCCACAAAACCTTTTATAAAACCTGGCACTGAAAGCAGTGCCATTGGTTGGTCTGACACACCAACCAATGGCGTGTTAGTTCTGATTTTATAATACTGTAATAATAATAATAGGAATATCAGACTCAACCTAGGAAATTTGCAACTGAGTCTTATTACTTTTTTAAATAATGTACATAATGTGCATGTGTATTGAAGATTAAGAAAAACATTATGAATATTTTAATCGTGATTGTGTTTTAAGCTTGATTAGTATTTGATTTGGAAAGTTTGTGTAATTCTATTCGTGTAATAAATTAGTAATTGTTATGCTGATAAATAGGGTAGAGTGTCACAAAATCATTGGGAAGGAGAAAACTTTTGCTGATATTATTTTTATGTATATCTGAATAGGCACCTAATTTACACAGCCGTATTGTACTGTGACTGCAGGGGGCGCTCTTTCTTTGTCTCAGTTTCTTTCACTACATACTAAATGCAGAATAAAAACATATAAACCAAGCACACAGTTCTGAAGTTTGGATGAGAAGGCTTTTTAAAAATGCATATTGGAATTGGAGACCGGTAGTGATGTCACTGACTAAAACGTGATCCCCCCATTGCGTAAAGTGAACCAGACTGTAACAGTGCGCTTTTATTATTTAGAATATAAACATGTGACCAAATTTGAATTATTTGTACTTAATCACAATGAAGAGCTTCAGTTTTAAAATCAGAAAAACAAAACAAATTTTGAACAAACAGTTTCTGACAAGAAACTCATGCCGAAGCAATAATGGAAGCTGAATGGAACACTTGGTGGCGTTAATCCACATCTGAGTGGCGCCTCTTTCTCAAAACAGACGATCTTCGAATTGAGTTTACGCCGAATCGGGGCCAGGAATCCCACAATACCAGGCGGAAGAGGAGGAGCAGGAGGAGGAGGAGGAGCAGGAGGAGGAAGAGGAGGAGGAGCAGGAGGAGAAAGAGGAGGGCTTCGTTTTCTTTTTTTTCTCCCGGAGTCAGAGCTGTGGGCTGGTGGCTGTTTCTATCAGAGGGAAGGCAGAGAGAGGGAAGGGAGGCTCTGCAGGGAGAGAGATGTAAGATGGCAGAGCTACAAATGTTGTTGGACGAAGAGATTCCGGCCGGGAAGAGAGCGCTGGTGGAGAGTTACCAAAACCTGACGAGAGTAGCCGACTACTGCGAGAGCAATTATGTCCAGGTGAGAAAGTTTGTTTTTATTTCCATTTATGTCAGCAAGCCGACACTTTTATCCCGTTTTCTCCGCGGGTTGAGAGGTTGTTGGGACAGGAAATGCGGATACAGAAATTACTCTCGGGAGCAAATTCAGCCCGAAAAGCTCCAAGTTTCAATACAAATTCTGAAGATGTTGTGTTTATGACCGTCGGACGTTGTAGTTTTTGTAATTTTGATCAAATGTTCTCCGTTTATTAAACACGGGGTGTGTCTACTTTTTTTTTAAGTCATTGAACTGGGTTGGTTTAAAACTGCTCCCACTCTCACCACTCATGATAACGAGACCCATTTGATTTTACAGCAAATGCTACTCTTGTTTTCAAATGTATATATATCTACCAGACATGTTGGAAGGATATTATAGTTTTTTTTGTCTGGTAGTTGTGGTTATATTTATTTTAGTTGTCAGCAAAATGATGATCCTGCCAGTCAGCTCTTTGTAGGGTCGTTAAACACACCATTTAATACCACAAAACCAGTTGAAGTCTCCACAGGGAGCCCATTACAGTAGTGGTATGATAATGTCTACAATATTAGAGCTGTAAGTACCATGTCTGAGAATGGCTTTTTACTGTTGCTGCATTATTTTAATGGCTACTTAAAGCAACTGGTCAGACTTTTCTGTAAAATCGTTCAAAAGTCAGTTTGTTACATATGCAACAATATGTCAAAGCTGTTTTATTGGAAATGGTTCTGTAATCAAAAATATCCCAATAAACAAGATTCCTCTGGAAAATGATTGTGGTGACATCAAGGAAGGCAGCTAATGACTTTATTTCAAGAATGTTTTTCTAGATTTTTTTTCATAAATTTGCTGCTTCACATATTTTACTTGTACTCTGTATAGGTATTTACAGTACAAAGTTAGGCTCCTCTCCCACCTGTTGCTGTTCATTCCTCATTCATAGGAAAGAATAATTAGGTTGAAACACCATTCATTGTACAATTTTCCACTTGTTTAACTCCGATTGTTGAACGGCAAAGTTTTCATATGGTTAAAAAAATATATTTAATAACATAAAGTATTATTAAATGCATCATATCTAAGACGTTCCACCATTTTTGGTTTGTAAACACTTCAGCAAATATTGATGCAGTCTTTAAGTGGAATAAGATCTCCTTGATTCACAGTGAATTAGATAAGTTCTTTAGGTAAATTAATATGCATTTTCACTATGCATTATCACTAGTGAAAAATCATGTAGGAAATAAGGAAATGCAAGCAGGAAATAACATTTACCTATTTTAAGGATGCAAAATATATACAACAACAAATCAGATGGAAAAATAATCTGTTTTATTTCTGTCTGTCGCTTTTGGTCTAAATATCAATGTCAGCGACTGAATTCATAAAGTCTTCCAGGATCTTTTTGTTATTTTGCTTCATCTCCCTATTGCGATGTCATTGAACCAAATATATACAAAGACATTTTTATAAATGTGCCATTTAGAAACAGATTTTCTGAAATCCTGCAATGGAGGTATATTTTATTGTGCGGTTGTGAATGTATTAGTGGGAAAATAATAAAAACTTGAACTTGGATTTTGAAAGGTTGTTAAATGGTTATTTTACATTTTAAAGTTTTGACTTTATTATTATTATAAATTTATTTGATCTTATTTAGCCTGCTGATGAATTTGATTTACTCAATTGTCTTTTTTTAATGTATATTTGTTATATTTATTTGGCTTTAAGCTATTACTGGTGGATGGGTAGTAAATTAATGTAAATAAAAACTCTTCTCTATGGGAACAGAAATTGCTGCCCACATTGGAAAATGTATGCATGGATTTTAATTTAAGGCAAATTCTGGAGCAAACCTGAGCCATAATGTTGTGTTTTCAATGTTGATCTAGTACATTTCTTCATAATCTACTCAAACATTCAGCCAGTTGTGTCTTGGTGCTGTATTGGTATTTCCTTTCCAAACAGGAACCCAACATATCAGCTACAGAGGGTGTGTCCATTCCAGTGGTTCTCCCCAAGGACTCCCTGTAATTTAGTTTCCTTCCTCGTCCTGGGATTGTGTGTTTCTCTTTCTTTTTGTTGTTGTCTCTTTTTTCTTTTTTCCCGATCCGTTCCTTACTGGACAACAACCAAAACAGTTTCATTTTCTCATGAACCCAATGTGGGAGATTTCCTTGTTGTGGAATCACCTCATTTGACTGAAACATGAAACCGAGACGTTGCAATCTGAATTTCCCACAAGTCTGACACAACTCTGGGAGAACTGGGTCTGTTTTGACTCTTTGTTGGGAGTGTTAGTAACTGTCATGCTTAATGTTTAACAGGAAGTGTTATCTTGTACTTTGTGCTGCTCAAATAATCTGTTGATTTCCCACATGTAGTGTTAACAGTTTCTGTCCTGACTGTTAATTAAAATGTAATGTTTTTAAATTTCTTATCAGAGCTGCACAAACCTGAAAGAATTTTGTAGCTCTTCTTTGCATGTTTAATTGTAAAAAAAAAAGTGAAGTCTCATGTTCCAGAGGATCTGCTTTAAGTAAACATACAAAATTACAATGTGTAAAACAAAGTAAGTCATACAAATCAATCTAATCCTCTTGACTAGGGGTGCGTTCACACTGCAGCATGAAGTGACCCAATTCCGATTTTTTTTGACGTAATGCAACCTGTATCCGATCTTTTCATGGCAGTATGAACAGCACAAGTTGGATTCTTTTTAGAATGTGACCCATATCCGATACATATCCAATTCAAATGCGACCATAACGTCCAGGTCTCATTCATCCGAACTGAACGTCACTGATTCTCAACAAATCTCACTATTCTGTGTCCTGATACGCGCAAGTGGGAAGAAAAACAACCATGACGACTATATGAGGATTAAGTTGTTAATGTGTTGCTCCGGCCAGATAACAACTTCAAATATGTAAGCTAAGCTCTACCGTTAGCCTCCATGTTTACTTCCACAAAGCTCTTCTTCTTTTTATGGCGGTTGGCAGAACGATGAGAACGCTGATGCTATAGCGCCCTCTACTGCGCATGCGGGACACCTTCAGGTCGTTTACACTGCAGAACACATACAGGTCCATTTACTGGCAATGTGAACGGCCTGGCAAAAAAATCGGAATTGCCAAAAAATCGGAATTGAGTCACTTCAGGCTGCAGTGTGAACGCAGCCTAGATGGAATAAAATAAACGAGAACACCAATAGATTTAGAACAGGAATAGTCATGCAATTATGCTTTCTCCATTGACCTTGGAACATGTTTAAAAGCTTTTAGTTAAATTAAACTGCACAGTTTTAGGTATGTATTCCAAGTATATGGAGCATTGTTGCAGAAAAAGAAAAAGTATTTGTCTCCAAGTTTTGCACGACTATTTACGTAGAATACACAAGTACAACATTACAGTAGATTAATCTTGCACATCAAAATTGTTGAAATAAAAGAAAAAAAATCTCTAAATTGAGCACATCTGATCAGAACACAGGGAAAAATACCAAGTAATTGTTTTAACCCTCCCGTAGTCCGCGTAAACTTTTTACCCTGCGTTTTTACGTTTTGTTTTTTTTCTTCGTGACTGGAAATCTCCATAACTTCCCCGTAGCTATCCACAGATGTGTAAAAAGGCTTAAAATAAAACTTCTTTAGCAATATGGCGGACTTCCGGTTTTACCGACAGCGGCGGGTTGTGGACCACAACCACTTCAGATACTTGAGACCTTCTCTAAAAACGCGTATAACCGCATTTTTAATCGTTCAAACATAAAACACCTTAATATTCACGTTTGAAGCCGTCTTTTAGCTCTACTGCCGAAGCTAGCGTCAACGGTCATCTTCATCTTTGCTCTACGGGGATCAGCCAATCAGCGCCAAGAAAAAATGAGTGCCTCTCCTGGATTGGTCGCTTTACCTACACCAACCAATGGCGTGTCAGTTCTGATTTTAGCTTATCAGACTACATTTTTTAAAAAGTCGAAGAAACCTGTTTTTTTTTTTAACTAAAGTACCTTAATTTCGAATAGACATATAAAAAGAGAAGAATAGCATTCTTTTAAAATCACATTTATTAAGTGGAACAAAAATATAATTAGTTCCTTTTACAAAATAATTATATATATATATGTATACATTTTATTTTATTTTTACTTTTTTTTAATCAAACAATTTTCTGCTAAATGCCACTTTGATTTCAGATTAGATTGAAGTTAATATTTTTGGACGTTTTGACGGGGATCTGTGATGCTGTGGGTTTTTTTTTTCCTTTCATGGCATCATTAACTTTGGCATAATTGGACATTTAAAAAAAAGTCTGGTAGTTTGTGGTAGAAACTTTTCAAATAGTGATCCAAAAGTCATGGTTAACTGGTTCAGTGGGCATAAATTCTCCTCCGTTCCTTTAGAAACCTGTGGGGTGAGTGATTTTTGTTTAAACAGAAAACAAAACACTGCCGATGTTTAAAGGGCAGAGTGTTGAGCTTTGATTGCTCTTACAGCAACAGGGGGAAGTAAGAAATCATAAAATGCTATGAAGCTGTCGTCATAAACCTGTACATCTCTGTAAATAATCAACTTGTTTTGTAATAGTTTATTTTAGAGTTGGCACAGAGAGTCGGAGGCTGTTTTTTTTTTTTTTTTTATTCTGTAAAAGTCACCACTTTGAAGCGGCTACGGTTTTGGTCCATTAATAGAAACCCTGATCTCCCCTGAGAGCCACAGTCAGAGCTGAAAAATGTGCCAGAAAATCATTGCAGCCGAGTGCAGAACAGCAGGGTGGGGGATCGTGTTGCCGCTGATGTAAAATTAGCTCCAACTTTTCGTGCAAAAACGCCTGGATCTGAGCGTTGACGCTCAAAAGGAAGCAGGATTTCAAGCGTTTTGTGTGTCAGAATGAGCCCTCTCTCTTCTGACTCTACACTCTGCAGATCTACATGTCTCGTCTCGTTCAGCACTCCTCCCTCCTGCGTTCTGCTCTGCGTTCCTGTCACGGAGGCCGTGCTTGAGCTGCAGCATTCAGGAAGCTTTCACACCTGACAGTCCGGTAGATTCGGTTCGATTGGAGACCAAAATGTGCCAAACGATATAAACCATTGAAAAACCTGCTCAGTCCCTCGCCCATGCTGACCGCGGATCCTTAAAGTCTGAAATTCATGCATCAAAAAGCAAGGCTGTAAAATGTCTTAAATTCATTTAAAATAAAATTAACATGGGCTTTAAATGGTTAATCACAGGTCTTAAATTTAATCTTGGCAAGGCTGTTTGATCATATGTTCTATTTTCTTTTCTGTCTCGCAGGTATTATAACTTTATTCTTGTACAACTTTATCAAAATATTGACTTCATTATCCTATTATTATGACTGTATTATCATTATGTCGACTTTATTCTCTTAATGTTATGACTTTATTCTCATACAGCTTCTTCTAATACTATGACTTTACTAGACTAATACGAATTTATTCTCATAATATTTTGACTTTATTCTTGTATTTTTATGACTTTTCTTGTAATTTTTTTGTTGTTTTTTTGTGTTTTTTTTAGTGTGGCCCCAACAGTCCGTCATACTGTCAGGCAAAAGGTTGAGTCATAAGCAGACATACCCTTGCTAGCATTCCAGCTAGCTTTATTTGCATCTATAATGAGTAAATTCAAATTCATCGCCAGCTGGCTGAACATAGTATATTTCTATGCAGATATAAGTCTTAAATCCCATTCATAATTGTCTTAAAAAGTGATAAAAATCAGTTGTGGGATTTCTCTTTTGTCTTTCTCTCACTAGTGCTAGACTCTTGCGTTTTTTTGGGTTATATTTACCCAGAATGCCCTGTGTTTTAGTCCGCTTCTTGATTTAGGAGCAATCTCCGGTCTGATTGGCATCTACACTTGCAGAGTTCACTTTTTACAGCAAAGTTTGGATGTTTGGATCAATTACACATTCACATCTCCCCAAACGATCCAAACTTTGTAGATAAATGGGCTGGAGCTTGATTAAAGCGGACTAATTAGTGTGAACACCTACTTTCTCCACCGTGTATAGATTTCAGACTGAGTGTGGTAGACGTATGACACACAGACTGGTCAGAGTGATGTTTCCTGTTTGGTTCTCTGGAAATGCCTTCAGTCTTTGTCAGGAAGTGGGTTAATAATAGAGACAGACACCCAGCCACCCATTTTAAGCCTCTTGTACATGGATTTTCTGATCAGGTTTTATTATAAATAGTTTCCTGTTTGTGTCAGACGTGTGTGTGTCATGTTTTTGGAGAGTGTGTGGTTTAACCTCTGTGACAAAGACGAACAGACTGCATGCAAAGTGGCCACCTGGCTGCGCTGGTAGGATAAACCGAGGACATGTTCTCATAGTCAAAACAATTTTACTGTGAAACTATTTTGATGCCATGTTTCTACCTCTTCCCGCTTTTTGTCCTTCTTTGAGTTCTATATCCTCTATCCCCTTCTTTACATTCTTGTGCTTCAGTTGTTTTCTTTCTTTCCTTCAATACTTTCTTATTTTACACCTTATTGTTTCTTTGTTGTTGTTTTTCAATTTCCAGCTCTAAATCTCAGCAGTTTGTCTGATGTGGTTTCAGTGTTTTGCAGGCGGTAGATGGAAAAGTAGAAATGGGGAAATGGAAGTGTGATGTGGTAACCAGAAGGTCATAAGTCTGACTTTGCTGAAGCAGCAAAATGCTCATGAGGTTTCTGTTTTTACACATTATGTCATTGGTGAAGATATTATTTTTTCAAAAGAATCATCTTTACTTGCAGATGTTTGTTCTTGTTTGGGATTGTTCTAAAACAAGTTTAAATTCACTGTCTAGTTTCTCTGATTTTCACAAGTTGACAATTGGTCAAAAGTGCTCAAATAACTACTAATATTTGGTTAATGTCCATCTGTAGTTATAAAGACTATCATTTTGGCTGGTGTGGTAAAATGCTTGGTTTTCTGGTACTGACATCACTTTTAGTCCAGACATTTTTAACACAACCATCCCTGAAGCTTGATGTTTGCTTGCTTTACCAAAATAACCCGGTTTTGGTGCTCATTTGGGATAACTGCCCTAAAATCCTACTATCACCATGTGTTATAGTTTTTACTGTATGTCTGAAATCCTCATTTCGACTTTTCTAAAGTTACAGTGGAAGCCCAGCTATTAGCGGTTCAGTTTCTGTGGATTTTTCTGTGAAATGTTTCTCGCAGTCATTCGTAAAACATTCACATATTTTTGGAGAGGTGAAACCTGAAACTGCTGCTGCGCAAGTTACTCAGCAGGTTGTTGCTAGGTAACCAAAGAATGAGAGTTGCTTGGTAACCAGTGAATGAGGAAGTTAGTTGATGCCACCAATTTTGTTTAGCTAGCTACGAGGGGTTGAGCAGCTAGTCTGTCCTCTGCCTGAAACTCCCAGAATGCTGTGCGGTTTTAGATTGGAGTTAAGTGAAATGATTGAATATTCAATCAAATAAATTATCTATTGATATTGATGTGTCTATTGTGATATTGGTTGTTGTTGATTTATTGTCCAGCCCTGATATTGGATTCAAAATCAAACATACTTTCTTGATCCCAAAGGACACATAAGTTATAAAAGCAAATAAACTGCTGTTTAGTACGGTTGTTTCCTAGCTACAGGCTAATTTACAAACCCAGTCCTTGGTTGGAAATTTCAAAAAGACAACAAAATTGTTTCAAAATTCTGGACGGATTTATCGGCTGCCGATGTTACAGGCTATACCTGTTTGGTTCTGGTTTCCAAGTGTAATTAATGCAGGTTTTTTACTTGTCTGAGTGTGATAAATGTGTATTTCTTTAGTTTTTCTGCTCATCTTCTTTGCCATTAGCTTTTTTCATCCTTCCTCTGTCTCTTTCCGCAATGTGGGCCGTTTTTATTGTGCCCTGCGGCTCTCTGCCGACCATTCAGACCCATCCATCCTTTCAGAGTTGGTTTGGTCCAAGCTGAATCGTGGAACCAAGTTGTGACCTAAATGGTTCAGTGTTAATCAGCAGGGAGAGAATCCTTAATAAAATGCACACCTCTATGTTTAATGGCCGTTTTCTTTCTTGTTGAACCAATTACCGAGTCATTTGGTTGGGGTTAATGAGCTTGCTCCATGTCCAAACGTCCCCTTTGTGTCCTTGTTGACACATTTTTAATGGCGTCAGGTTGAGCTGGACCTTATGGCCTTTCACTGAGCCACCATCTACCTTGGTGAGGCGAGTCCGAGAACAGACTCCTGAGTTGGTGTGTCACATTCAGGACAAGGTTGAACTGAAGTCGTTTTATCTTCAGAGTAACTTTTCTCTACCTCACCCCCTCAGGCAGATTGTGTGGGTGTCCACATTCCCACAGTGTGAGGTAGGGATGATGTGTGGCTTTTATTTCCGCCTCTGTGCTTCAGGCAGCGTTGGTCCAGGGGCGGCTCTGGTCCGCTTAAATGTTCAGGGAAAAGCACGCAAAGTAAACCTAAAGCAAATAAATGATAGTTATAAGTCCTAAAAAAAAACAAAAGAAGACAGGAAAGTGGGTCAGGTTCATGAAAAAAATGAAGTAAGAGAAATTATGTTAAAATAAAATAGATACAGTAGATGTCAAATAAAATTAGATACACTTAAATCTAGGGCTGTATAATAATATCAATATCACAATATCTATCGATATTTTCTTTCCTAGAAAAAAAATCGATATTCATCTGCAAGTATCGTAACATCCAACCATCACCTTGCTCACTCACTGCTTGCTTCGCACCAGGTCATCAGGCTTAGAGTGATTCCTTCAGATGTTCAGGTTTAAAAGGTATCAAACTATTCAGAGCAGGAACTTGG
>CAEGAF010110675.1:0-17211 GCA_903067075.1 Micropoecilia bifurca
ATAAATATCCTGGAAACCTGATATGGTAACGACTGAATGTTGTGTTTTTAATGTAATCTTTGCTCGGCTTGCAGGGCGCAGGTGGTTGCCATGGCAACGGGTGTGATTAAACAAGAAAGAGTGAAAACTTTCAATAAATGACAAACCTGGACTAATTACCTCATTCTTTGTGAGCAACGTCACAATATCAAATAGGACAAATATATCTAATTAGGTTTTATCAAATTCTACCACAATAATTTATTTTTTATTTTATTTATTTAATTAGGTGAAATTAAATTAATTATATCCATTACATTCACTGGCTCTTTGGTTCCTATCAGTTTGTAGTTTCTCATACTGAGGTCATCAAACCAAAGTTCAGATCCACCATGACTGGCTGACACCTGATGGTTTGCAACCAGCTTCTGACTAGAAACCAGTAGCTGCTCCCAGTGTCAGAATCTCAGTGAGGAAGAAACTGAATTCGTTTTTCTGTCACTTTATTATTTCTGCTATAACTGATGTATATTCACATTTAAAATAAGTCAATAGAGTTTAATTTGCAATTTTTGTGTCTTTGTGTCATGAGATAGATCTCAGGCGGCTGGTGAGAGAAAAAGTAGATCTTGTTCTCAAAAGGTTTGAGCAGCTCTGAGCTACGGCAGCGTGAGGCAAGGCGCCGAGGCGCCAGCGTGGTGATTGGTCCGGGTTTAAAAACTATAAACATATCTTTTAGGATTAAATCTGCTCCGATAGCGAAAAGCTCAGAGTAACCGAGACGCTTGCAATCAAACTTAAAAAAAAAAAAAAGATTTTTTTTCATTTTATTTTCCTAAAAAAAAAAAAAAAAGAAAGGCTTAGCCTGGTGGTGGCGCTAGTAAAGCATGGTGGGCCGCCAGGCTTTTAACATACTGGGTGGAAACCTGGGGGAAAAAATTAATCAAACTCACATCAATTGAAAGAGCCGATATAGAGTCAGAAATACAAAGGGTGTCTAATTTCAATATGTTTTAGTTTTATGGCATAGATCCAGGTAGTTATAGTTTTCCCCCATTAATTAAAGTTTTTGTTTACTTCAGTTAACAAAAATGTTTTCTCAATGTCAGCTTTTTGTTAATTGGTTTTAGTTAACTGCTATAACTGCAATTCCCCCCCCCCCCCCGTCAAAGCGAACAAAACATTGACTCCTTCATCCTTCTCGTTTCCTCTGCAGCAGCAACTTCAAGAGTTTTACAAAAAGCAGCAGGAACAGCTCCACCTTCAGCTCCTCCAGCAGCATCAACATGCAGGCAGCAAGCAGAGCAAAGAGGTAAAGCTGACATCACTCTGACCGCCTGCCATTTCTAAAACGACTGGCCAGATGGAGAGAGCATGTGTGTGTTCTCCTGAACACAATCAGTCTTTCAGACTATGGTTTAGAGCGCAGACTGATGAGGAAGGAGAGAAGGAGGGAATCAAATGCACTTGTGCTTCTGATTAGCATGTCAGAACTGCTGGGCAAATGTTAACAAAGTGACTGATACTGTGCTAAGAATACGGTGCCTCTAGTTGTGAAATTGTTGTCAATGGTTTTTTAGGGGGGTCTTTTGGTAGAGTCAAACATTTATTTTACAGGTTCACCAATTTCAAATGACTCAATTTAAAAAAGGAAAGCTGGTATAGTATGTAGATGTGTTAATTACAGTGATATATTCAATGGCTTGTTCCTGTAAATTGTGTTGGAAAAAACCCAAAATTGAGTTCAATTCAAATTTGAAATTGTAAATAAACATTGTCAAATTTCAACAACTCTCTTCACAAGGCACTTTAGATAAAATATGTTCAATTCAATCACATTCTAATTGATCTCAAACATGGCAGAAACTTTTGATTTAATATCTAACTGAGCATATTATCTGAGGAAACCCATTGAGTTGATTTACAGCATTCACTCTTCCTCGACAGTCATGTATTACTGCATGTTTGTTATTGTCGTAAAAAAGCAACCCTTTAAAACAGTTATGTATGTTAACACACCTGCACAGAATATGCACCCAGGACTTGGCCAGGCTTTCTGTTGTATGGAATAGTGCATCAATCATGTTAAGGAAGTGCAGGTTGCTTTGGTGTCTCTTATCTTCCTCTTAATGATGTGCCATAGATTTTCTATGGAGGGATACCTGTAATTAAGGAGTTAAGTTTAATCTGAATTTTGTATCACAGTCTAGTCATTTTTCTCCTTAACTTGGGGAAGATTTTTCTGAGGTCACTGGCTCCACTCCTTAAGAATCGTATTCAAACCTTTGAGGGGTTAGTAACAAAAACACAAAATCTATTTTATTTTTAGTCTAGTTATTTGTGCAGATTTTAGTGCATTTAAAGTAAGTCATCTGTAACTTATTTACTGTCTTACAGATGTAACATTTCAGCAAAATACAGACACTTGGTCCACTGGCATTTTATTGCACTTATAACCGGACATTTTAACCATGTTATAAGAGAAATAATCTGCCAGTGGAACTACCACTTTTTAAAATCAATATAAAGGAATTATTGGCTTAAAACAAGTGTCTGTATTTTGCTGAAGTTCTTTGGAAGCTACAGTTGTCTTATTTCAAGATATTTACACAAGAAACTAGACCAAAATGATTACCCCTTAATACACACACCTGTTAAATATTTTATTAACTAAGATGCTAAAGCTGATGACAAACAATAAAGGAAGACTGACCCTTTTGTCCAGTACACGTGTCCTCTGAAACAAAAAAGATGACCGCTCCTTTGAGCTGTGTGTAGGACAAAATGAAAGGCTAAATGGAAAAGAAAAATAACAGGGCGCGTATAAATCGGAGAAGTTTTTCTTGGTAATTAACATGGAAATGCAGAGGGAGAAAAGGCATGTAATTGTGAGATATCAGTGCAAAGAGCGCGCCCAGCTTCATTTTTTTCTTGAATTCTCTCCTCCACCCCCTATGCCAACAACCCCCCGTTTTGCGACGGGGCTTACTCAAAGCCAAACGGCTTAATATTTGTTAACGACGGGCTGATACGAACGTCACTTTGGACAAAGTAAATTATTGGTCCATGGGCAGAAGAAGTTCAAAGACAAACTGGAAATATTTTTTACACTCCTGTCCCCGTTGAATTTGGTATTTGGAGAGTAAAAACAGGCGTGTTGGGGGGATGACGGAAAAATGAATCCTAGCCTCTCGCGCTACTCGATGCGTCTTCCCCTCCCATACCGACAAACTTCAAAGTTCTAGCTCCCTAATTAATGAACTGCGGGCTTCAGTTTGGACAAGTTGTGGTGTGATGCTCCCATAAATCAACATGACAGCTGCGCTCTTCGGCCTCAGATAAGGCCTGTCACCAAACTCACATCTGATGTAAACATTAGCGCAGCAAAAGGACATAACCAGGAGGGGGATGCAATTGATCAGTTGAATGGAGCATGAGAAGAAAAAGAGGAAGAAAAGAAAGTATACTTTTTAACCATATTATGTCTGATCACAGGAAATGAATTCTGCCTTAAGAGATTCTCTTTTCTTTCTCTTCCCCAACTCGCTTGCTTTTTTTTTCGTCTTCTTTTTTTTGCCCACTTTTTCCAGCAGCCATCAAAAGACAGAATGGAGCATTATGCAGCGACTCCCCTGTGGCTGCCAGACAATAACCCCCTGTTGTTGCTTTGTGCCTCCTTTTATTTTAAAGACATCAAAATTTTGTTTTTCAAAGATCTTTAACTTTATATTTGAAACTCGACAAGAAAGGGGCCTGCCACTGCCACTATTTCTCATTTGTCAGAGACTGTATTTTTCTCTCCCTCATGCCACTTCTTGTTAACCTCTTATTTGGTCTACTGGGTTTAGGGTGGGGTGGAGCAGTGGGGTAGAGGAGGGGTTAATGTGCCTTCATGCTGGGAGAGCACAGGGGCCGCTGTCAGCTGATGGGACTAAAAGAGAGAGGGGGAAAACTGTGAAGGGGAAAGGGTTAAATTCATCTTCGCCGTGCTCAATTTTCTTTTTCTTTCCGCCGAGACGCCCTCTATTTATTTAATGTTTCTGATCGAAGACATTGTTCCATGTGAAGTCCCGCCCCCGTAAGCGCTATTATCTCCATCTAAGGGACTGTCAGGGAAGAGAGGTGATAAAAAACGAACAACTGCAGACACAGGAAAACTTCAGAAAAATAACCGACTAGGAAAGATCCGATGAGATTCCAGGTCGACCTGTGTGAGGTGTCGCTTGTGAATCCAGGGGAAATAAAACAGCGTTTCCAGTTAGCCTGAGCTGGGTGTGAGGCAGGGGAACCATTGAGACCCTTTTGACAGAGCATACAGTGACTGCGGAGGGGGGGATCCATTTTATCTGGCTGATTCAGTGGCTTCAGAGCCGCCAGTCTGTGACCTATCTACCATGCTGCACAAAGATTGTTTTTCTGTATGCGCTCAATTGTGAGAAGTAAACGGAGTGGTGTGTCCTGTGTTTGGTAAAAGGGTGCGGTGCACAGCCTGCCAGCCCTGGCAATGCTTTTAGTGCCCTGTTCCCCTGTTCCCTTTCCCACTCCACACCCGATTTGACAACTGGTCTTGTGTCCTCATAAACAGACCAAGTATCCTGTTGGGTCTCAGTCAGACGTATTTTGACTTTAACTCTGCGAATGCAGTGATAGTGTTTTAGTTAATTTCATAGTTAAAACTGGTATTTCTGCCAGGTTGGAAGAAGTCTTGACTTCAGTTGTTTCAGTTTTAGCTCATAAGTCTTAAATTGATAGTAGCTTTTTGTTTTTACATTTATTTAGATTTAAACCTGGCAAGTTCCTGCATTTCTCATCTTAATATGTAGGGAGTAGGTAAGGATCAACGAGGCTTTAATTTTGAAATTTTCAGTTAGCTTTGTTGTTACAATTCCACACAAATCCCATGTGTAAGAGTGGTTGGGTTATTGACCTTTTGCAACCATGTCTCTTAATCATTCTAGGTTCTGTGATGGACATTGGAAGTTAGAGACTGTAGTATTGAACAGAGCGACTTAAACTGTTTTCCAAATTTGTTTTTGCCAGTTTATTCATGGTTTCCACTTGTTTGAGCTCATTTATCTGTGAGGGTAACACACCTGGGTGAAGCTCATCCAGCTGTGTTCGGTATTTACAAAAGTTGTAAATAGCTAGTTTAGAAACCGAACCCTACTTCCTCCCTCCTGACGTGTTGATTAAATTGCCGACTTTGCCTGAATTCACAATTTGTGATTTATATCACTGTCATTAACCGCATTTCTCCTAACACAGGAGCACCCTTAAAAATGTACAAAAGACGAGATGCTAACCAGGTTGTTCCATACATGTTAGCAGCGTTTCCCCCAGAAAAGTTGCTAAGCCCGGTGGTCGGGGTGCCGAGGGGGTCCTCCAGCACTCCACCGTGTTTGTATTAAAAGATGTTAAATAAACAGGAAGAGTGAAAATATTACTGGGTAATTATATGTTACTGGAAGACATCACCAGTGAAACGCTATTTAAACCCACAACCAGTCTTAAAAACAACAAATCAAAAAATACATTTAAAATGAATATCACCTATTTCCACCTCTGTTTAACCCAAATTAAGTCAGCGGCTCCATCAGGCCCCCCAGGGCTTCAGGGGCCCATAAATGCTAATATTTTAACACAGACAACAAATGCATAAATGTAATATTTGTTTATTGAGATGATCAATGCTGCTAAATTTGATTCAATGGTTTCAGCATATATAAATTAAAAGATTTTAAATTGTTTAACATTTATATGTAAGATTTTAAGAATCTTGCAAGTCTACTTTGCAAAAGTTCAGAAAACAGTATTAATTTTGTTTTGTGATAATAACAATCTGATGCTATGGATTTAATCTTTGAGTTTGAACTCTGTTTGTTCAAGTACAAATTAGTCAACTGCAATTATAACTTATTGCTTTTTAGGTTGGCTAGTTAAACTCCTCCCCCTATCCTAGATTTCACTAAATCTAAGAAGCTATTGGAGGTGCTGATGTTTTTAGCAACAAAAGAGGCCTCTAAGTCAAATTTTGCTCAAGGCCTCATACAGCCTTGGACCAGCCCTGCCTGATTAGTTAAATCCACTCCACTGCGCAGAGATGAGCAACAAATGGGAGATTTAATTAAATGCCGCAAATATGACTTTAGAAGCTGGTCCATTTCGTGTCTGTTGAGATTTTAATAAGGGCCACAGAAACTGTTCCTTGAGTTTGAGTTTCTCAGATCTCCACGCGGCCGCACACATTAACTCTGTCTGACTAAATGGACAAAGCATTTGATGCAGTTTGATTCATTGTGTAACCGGAAAAATAATATAAAAATAATTATAAAATCATATATAACCAGCATGAAGCGTGACTATGAAGTGAGCGCGAAATCTCCTCACCTGGCGGAGCCTGCATGTGCTGGTTCGTTAACCACCAACGCTCTGTCCAACCGGGACCTCATACATTACGTCATCAGCGCAGGCAGAGCTGGGCGCTGGGCAGCGTGTTGAGATGGAAAAGCCGCACAAAATTCTTTGTCTACAAATATAAATCATATTTATAGACAAATTGCAACAAATTGCTACAAATTGCTTTCTGAGGTGCATTGCTCGCTCAACGGACCTCTGAAAGCGCGACTACAAGTTATTCCTGTGGTTCACAGGAATAACTCCTACCTTGATCAGAGCAAATCTCCTACCTTGATCAAAAACTCTGAAAAGAAACATAATTCCTCACAGAGTGTTGATGTGAGGAATACAGGTCAGCTTGTGTCCAGTTTGAGTGAAAGGAGGCGTGGGGGATCCGTGAAAAGGTAAACTTTATATATCCAGCTGATGCAGCATGAGGCAACGCACAGAGGCGTCAGTGGTGTGATTGGTCTGGCTTTAAATGCATAAACAATAAACCTATCTTCTATAAACATATTTTAGGACTAAATCTGTTCCACCAGTGAAACACTCAGAGCAACAGAAATGCTTGCAATCGACCTTAAAAAAAAAAAATTATATATATATATATATATATTTATTTTTTCCTAAAACCATAAATAAGAAAGCATGGCAGCCACCAGGCCTATTATACACTTGGGGAAACCTTGTTAAGTTTCATGATGGTATGGCACTCTTTCTATGGTCAGTAATGGTTAGACTCATACCTTTTCCATAATGAGATATTTGATGTTTCATATATTTATAAATCTATGAATGTTAGTCGATTTACTTTATAAAACGTGTTCACATCCAACTCCACGATTAGCTGAGGGCTGCCACTCATTATTATTGACAGTTGAGTCATTATGATTCATGGCTGCTATCCATCGCTGCCTTAACTTTCCTCATTAAAAGATATAAAATAAAATGACAAGTGTGGTTTGCATCCTTGTTTATTGCAGCCATTCATGTAGCACCCTGTCACCATTTTTAAAGTGAAATCAACTAAATAAAAGCGATATTAGGTTACAGATGTCTGGTAGACAATATGGTGGAGTGGCAAGAGTTCTTGAGAATGTGTCGTCACATACAAAGGGTCAATATGAGTCTTATGAAGCCCAAGACATTAATTAACTGCTGTTTAAAAATATTAAGGCTCTTATTTTGTAGGGTATGTGTTGGTCTTATATTGAAAGTCCATTGTGTCTCTTAGTTTAGGGGCATCAAGTTTCATGGGTTATATTGAATTTACTTTGCTCTTCTGCCATTATGCCCGCTGTTAGTTTTCTGCTAAGATGGCGCCGTCATAGCTCTGCCCTTCAGTACTGCCCTCCTCAGTAGTAAAGTGTTCCACCACGATGGCGTCTTCTTAGCTCTAGTGATGCGTTCACACCAAATGTGTTACACTCGTCAAAGACTTGTCTCATGTTTCAAAATTAACATGTGTGCACTTTTGATACATTCACACCAAACGGGTTTTAACTGCATTTGGTTTACATTCAAAGTCTATGAGGAGTGTCGGATGCTCCAAATGGGTCAAATGATGCAGCGCTACATGCTCATAACACGCTGCAACAACCCTCCACATGCTTCCACATAGACTTTGAATGTAAACCAGACACGCCTGACACTCAAAACCCATTTGGTGTGTTGGTCTTTTATTGAAAGTCAATTATGTCTCTCAGTTATGGGCATCAAACTGAGATGCCCCTAAATCTCAATTTGATGAGATTCAGGGGCATCTCTGTGTTTGTTTTCAATTGTCTTTTGACTCGTTTTTTTCCACGAATTATGTCACCATGGTTACTTGAAATGCCAAGTATTAGCACACTTCACGGAATCGAGCCGCACATTTTGATATATGGGTGCACGGTGCCATTTGGGCCACATAAATGGTGAAAAGAAGTGGCAGTTATTTTGAGGTGAAGAAAAATTGGTGCCTTCCAGGCATTCCATCTCCTATGCATTGCTGTGGCAGGCCCCAATGACACTGGGTGAAAGTGGCATCCATAGGATAGTTCCGCCAAGACAACAATAAGTTTTAAGTGCAATTACTTTTTCAGAAAGGTCCACATTAGTTTGGACAGAGTTTTGTTTTTCCTTATTTTGTGTGTATATTAATACATCTTTGACTGACATTTTAATTTGTTTGTTGATCTGAAAGATTGAAGTTTGACAAAAAGCAAAAACAGATCCATTCTATGAGGAGCCAAACACATTCTTGCTGCACTGTAATAACTTAAATCCATTACAACAGTTATGAAGCTTACTGTATACTGTGAGATGTAAAAATAGCTGGAAAAATAATATTAAAATAATATACAAATAATAATATAATAATATAAAAATGGTTATAAAATAATATAAAACCAGCATGAAGCGCGACTATGAAGTGAACGCGAAATAACACCATTATACTTAACTTGCTTAAATTAAATATAATTTTTAAAATCTTAAATGTAGCTAAAATTTACAGCGCCTTCAAAACAGCCATTTTTGTTTCAAGGAAATAACCCTGACCAGGATGTCCAGCTAACAGGGTCCTTCTGTGGCCCATATGAGTTTTGGGTGATATTAGATAATTTTCTTCTGTTTATTGTGATAACCTCTCTTTCCCCTTCTCTCTTTGGTTTCATATTACTTTTTCATATGAGCAAAGTTCACACGTTTCACGTTTTCAAGTCAACTTCTGTGGGTGAAGCAGCTGCTGTACCAAAAAATTCTGCTTTTACTAGCCTAAATGACTTCCGCCCAGTCACACACATCAAGGCCAACCTTGATGTGTGTGACCTAAAACACCTAAAACACATCAAGGGTAACCTTCCTGCTGGTCTGGACAGGCACTGGTTTGCCTATAGGAGGAACCTGTTCACAGGGGATGCCGTCTCCATGGAACGACACACAGCTTGACACATCTGCAGCATCCTAACACTGATGTTAGGATGCTATTTGTTGACTTCAGTTCAGCATTTAAAACCACCATCCCAGAGAAGCTGATGTTGATTCAGCAGTGAGTGCCAGCTGAATCTCTACAACATTGGACTTTCAACATCAATGTGCCTTTGGGTCAGGGACTTTCTCATTGGCCTTAGATGGGGAGAATAGGGAACCGGACTCCATCCACCCTCGTCTTCAATACAAGCACCCCACAGGGCTGTGTGTTTAGTCTGGTTCTTTTTACTCTGTTCGCCCACAAATGTGTAGCCATCCACTCCCCTAACAGGGCTCTAATGTTCGCAGATGATACCACCGTTGTGGGTCTGATAATAAACAATGATGAGATCCTGTACAGAGAGGAGATCCAGCACCTGTCCCAGTGGTGTTAACCAAACCACCTGGTGCTCAACACCAGCAAGACCAAAGAGGTCATAGTGGACTACAGGAGGTTCAGGAGGACAGAGCACCCAGCTTTTACAATTCAAAGGAAGGAGGTGGAGCGCATGGACAACATCAAATTCCTGGGTATCCACATCACCTTGAACCTGACCTGGTCGTTGAACATCTTTTCTGATGAAGAAGTCCCAACAAAGACTGTTCTTCCTCAGGAATGTGAAAATTGCTAGACTCCCTGCTCAGTTACTCAAGAATTTCTATCGACCCGTGACTGAGAGCATCCTCTACCTCAGTATGACAGTGTGGTACGGCAACTGCACAGTCCAGGACAAAAAGGATATGGCCAGGGTGGTGAAAACTGCCCAGTGGATCGTGGGGAGTCAGTTACCAAACCTGGACCTAATATATGAGGCAGACTGCAAAAGAAGGCCAGTTGTATTGCCACTGATCCCACCCATCGAGGGCAAAGTACAAAGTGTTTGTACTGCAACTGTCCGGGACACGGTACAAATATATACAGAGCACAACCTTTTGGCTAAGGAACAGCTTTTTCCCAAGAGATGTGGAAGTAATCTGTCCACTTTCCATCCTCTCTGCACACCTGCAGAGACACCCACACCCTTATGCTGCACCCCAAGGACTAATTAAAATAGTATTTATTCATCTATTTATCAATGAGGGTACCACTCCAATTTTGTTGTTTTCTAGAAACATAATAACAAATAAAAAAGTCTTATTCAAGGATTCCATGATTTTTATTGTCATACCATTTTACAATTTTTGCTTGTGGTACAAAATTTAAACTCAGTTTACAGATCAAGAAGTCTAATAAATAAATAATGAGTAAGACTTATAACATGTCTTATGTAACCCAGCGAGATGAAGAAAATAACTCTCTTTCCCATCAACGTGTGATTGAACGCAGCTTGCTGCGCTGGTTGGCGGGCTGGGGGAAGCGCATATCCCCGAGCTCAGCACCAGGCCTGGGAGACTTGAGAGTTCCTAGGGTGGTTATTAAGCACTTTGATATAGTCGCACATTGTTTGCTGAATTATGAATGGCTGTAATTAAATTACTGTGGCTCTAATTATGAATGATTAACTGTGTTGTTTCATTGTTTGTCATTTGCCTCCCGACTGGCACTAATTAAAAGAGAGAAAAGCAGAGACCTACCTGTCTGAAGTGGGCCCAGAAAAAAACTCCCTCTTAAGACGAAATCTATAAAAGTTGTATTGCTCTGTTGTGTGGGAAGGCCTAAGCTGCTTTTTTATGAATCAATGTTAGGACTCCAAAGTGTCACATTTACAGCCCGGACCGAAGAAAGACCAAAGTGAAAGAGAGAACAAGTGGATTCTATGGAATACAGTGTGTTTGTTGGCTTATGGAGGCTTTTTCATTTGTACCTCCAGCAGCAGGTGTCACCGCAGCAGTTGGCCTTCCAGCAGCAGCTCCTGCAGGTCCAGCAGGTCCAGCAGCAACACCTGCTCAACCTTCAGAGACAGGGGCTGCTCTCCATCCAGCCAGGACAGACCAGCCTGCCGCTGCACTCACTCACTCAGGGTTAGTATCACTTTTACATCTGCCTCTCCACCAGGGCACTGAAGTATCTTCATGTTGAATGTGTACTTTCACACATTCACACATTGTTGGAAAGCAAATAAAATTGCTTTCCAACAATGACCGCCATTTGTTTCAGCTGTGAAGTTGTTAGCTAAATTTTAAATGCACACTTGATATATATAAGAGGGGGCGCACTTCAGGAAAGAGTTTGAATTGAAATAAAAATTGTGAGGAACAGGGAAGTAGATCAGTTATGCTAGCATGACTTTGACAACCTTGGTATATAGATGTGCTGTGGAATTGTGTGCCTTTTGGTTCAATGGAAAAAAAAAGAAGGTGACCCTGTATTTTTATTAGCAAAAATCTCACTTGATCTTGATTTTCAGTATGAATACAGACCGTGAAAGCGGGGTCTCGCGATCCTTCTGACTTTTTGGGTTCTAAGCAGGAGGTGTCAGAAAAGTTACCACAGGGATAACTGGCTTGTGGCGGCCAAGAGTTCATAACGACATCAATTTTTGATCCTTCGGTGTGTATTTGGCTCTTCCTATCATTGTGAAGCAGAATTCACCAAGCGTAGGATTGTTCACCCATTAATAGGAAACGTGAGCTGGGTTTAGACCGTCGTGAGACAGGTTAGTTTTACCCTACTGCTAAAATGCTGTTACAATAGCAGTGCTGTTGAAGAACTACAGATTCAGACATTTGGTGTACGTTCTTGCCTGAGGAGCCAATGGGGCAAAGCTACCATCTGTGGGATTATGACAGAACACCTCTAAGTCAGAATCCCACCTTGACAAAATAATGCCATATCGACGCATCACTTCAGATGGTCTCGGATTACCGGCTCTGGCTGGTGAAGAGAGCTGTTCATGACTGAGTTGGGTTGTGGCTGGACGATGGTCACCCCTCTCTGTTTACTCATATTTGCGGAGAACGTGGTACTAAATGACTTGCAGATGACCTGACACCACAGAAAGGGAAGATCCAGTTCTGACAGATAATCAGATTTGCAGGTCTTTAAATTAGCTAGTCAACAACCATTGATGTGTTCAGACTTATTAATAATCGCAAAATAAACATAAGCCTGAAAACATAAAAGTGTAATGGACTGAATGTTCTGTTCTTTCTGTGGAAAATGTTGGCGTGTTGAATTCTAATGAGCTTGTGGATCTGTTGTCAGTCAGTTGCTAGGGCAGCGGTCTGTGTGTAGCATAGCCTACACAGAGATCAATAAAAAAGAATAATATGAGTGGATTTGAGTTACTTTTTCCTTTTCATGGTGCACTGCAATAAACTAGAATAATACCTACATCTCCAGGTTTTATTTTGTTAACAGTTAATGGATGACAGGTAAAAGAATCATATTAGAGTTGTGCACATATGTACAATTTCTGAATGTAAACAATAACATGATCCGTGTCTAGATTGAGTTAAATATAGGAAAAAGCTGTGAGAAAGCACTGCAAAGGCCTATTGAAATTGTACTGTTTCCTCTTTTTATTATGATTCTTCTGTCAAATTTAATGGCTTCTTGGGGACCTTATGATATTCAAAAACTTGCATAACTTGACAGACGTGTCAAGTCTGCATGAAAATGAGGTATTTTAAGGTTGTCGCAAAAAATCGCACAAGAAACGTCTCAACAGCTCCACCTGGCAACTTTCAAAACACCCTCTGCATTGACTTTACTTCATCGTAGAAGCATGAAACCTGGTACACTTGTAGCACTCCCCAAGATGACAGAGAAATCTATTAATGCCATAGTCCACATCAAACAAGGAGTCAGCCAATTTGGATAGAAGTTCCGATTTTTATGGTTGAAACGTGGTAAAGTAGTTCGTAAGGCATGGCCGAAAAAAGTTATCAAAAAAATTGACCTTTTGTGCATGCTGAAGGTGCATGGCCAGACCTCAAAGTTCACCTACTCTGCATGAAACATGAAACTGTAATATCTTCCACACATACATTTACAGAGGCACCAAACTTTCAGTGATTGAGCCCTTCATTACCCAAGGGTCAAATGATGACATCAAAAAAATTGACTTTTTGTCAACACCCCCGGAGAACAGGAAGTGTCATGTTTTACTGTGAACGATCTCCTTCTGACCCCTTTCACCTAATCAAAATGAAACTGTCCAGAGACAGAAGACATGTCGGTGTAATGTTGTTTCCAACACTGACTGGATTCAGTGGAGCAGGTGGGCGTGGCGAAGTGACCTTTGTCACCATTGCCATATGTTTGACTCTAAATTCCAGGAATTTGGCTCGAGTTGCTCCAAACTCACTGGGATCGATTTGCAATCGCCCCCCAACAGGAATCCACAACAATTTTTTGTGGGCATGGCCTAATTTCTCTGCAGCACCCCATGGAATATTTTAAATAATCAGCCCTAAACCATGCTTTAACCCAGAGTTACGAAACTTGGTACACATGTGTATCTTGGAAGAACGTACAAAAATGTCTCTTGGAGCCATGGTCCAAACCCCACAGGAAGTCAGCCATTTTGGATCAAAGCTGTCGTCTTCTCTTTTTCATAGACCTCGTATCTGATCGAAACTGTCTGACAGCTTTTGAGATGCAGACTTCAGAATCACTCAGCACAGTCTTGAGGCATTAAAGGTAAATGGTTATTAAAGAATTTTTCAGACATCAAAGCATGTGGTTTTCATTATGAATTATCAAGGTGCAATAACTTTCATATACAAGGTCACAGCTGAATGGCACTTTCTCTTTTTCACTACAGACCGGCCATTGTGACATTTACATGGTCAATTGCGGACATCATCTTAGCCCTACCCACTTCCAATGGGAAGTCACCTGTTGATGTCATACTTTTCATATAGTTTTAAACCTGTGCCAAGTGACATAAAATGACATGATGATGAACTCTGTCAATGCTAGCTGTTGGCTAAACCATGTGGATGTGGCCAAATGGCAAATTTCATTCCCTTGCCATGTGCATACAGTTGTCTCCAAATCATACATGCATCATCCGATTTGCAACAATTGTTTGTGAACTTCTAAAGAGCCCAATAGCATTACATTTTAATTTGACTCCACTGTGCTCACAAAACTATTCTATAAACTAAATCTCCTCACTACATCAGCCGATCTGCACCACATACATCATCATGGAACACATCAGTGTATATCACCTGGAGGATGAGTGTGGGAACTGTGTGAGAGTGTCGATATTGACGAGTGAGTGGCATTGCTGTAACCCTCGCGGTCGCTACGAGGCCGGAGCGGCGCTCGCTGAGCTACAAGGGCCATTCAAGTCTGCTTGCAGCTTTAAGTATTTATTTATTTTTCTTTATTTCCCAGAAGCAAGTGTTACAGACAATCTCTTCTGTGTACAATTTAATCTCCACACACCATATTTGTGAGTGTGCAGAAACACAGCAGGAATACATTTGGTGAAAATTTAGTTTCAAGTTACACAAACATGTAGTAAGGTGCACTGGTCAGATGGGAACAAAACTGTAGTATAAAATGCGATGGGTGAATAATAAAACCTAACACTGCGCGTCACCTGGAGGACACCATAACCATGGTGACAAATGGCGAGGGCTGTATCATGCTGTGGAGATCCTATTTTTTAAGTTAAATGGGTAGTCCTTGAATCTTGAAGAGATTTATTTTCCAGCATGACATCAATGCTGTAGAGCTACAATGGATGGCTTAGATCAGCATGTTTTCATGGGACACCATTCCCTAGTCAAAGTCCAGACTTAACTCCAATTAAGAATTTATGGCAAGACTTTAAAATTGTTCATAGAAGCTCTCAGTCAGTCTGACTGATCTTGATTTAAGTCTCTAGATGTCCAAAAATTTGAAATATAATCTCAGTAAAACGCATCAGAGCTTGTGGTAGTCATGTGACAGATATGAAAAGAAAAAAACAAGTCATTGTAGTGTGAAAACTTTTGCAAGGCTTCGCGTGTGAACTTATAAGTGTGTAACGTGTGTGACCTGCCACTGATTATTTCCTTTTTCACAATACCTGTCAAAATACAAAAAAGTCCAGGGAGCAGTGGATGATTTCCAAAAAAATACACACTATTCATGATTTCACTGACAGGAACTCACCTTCAGAAAACCTCCAGTTAATAATTAACTATTTTACTATATTGTGAGTTGTTATAAATAATTCAGTAGATCTTATGCAACTTCTCCTATTGTCTTAAATCACTTTAGCTTTTTAAACCCGCTGCTGATTATCACCTAAGAAAGGGACGATCCACACTTTACCTGTGATTGGCTTCCTTTATCAAAGAAGCTTATTGTTCCTAAACTGCCTGTGAACTCATCATCATGAAACTGTGTTACTCGATCAGCAGTCGGGCCTGTTTGGCCGTAAAGTTTATTTCTTTATTTATGTTTTGCGAAGGAGTGGCTCCGTCGTGACAAAGACGCCGTCATAAGGGTTTAAGAGCATGACATTGACTATTCATTCCCCAGCTAAAACAAACAGTTTTGAAATAACACGATAAAACAGAAGGTTGGGGGGAGAGGAGTGTACTTAGGTAATAGGCAAACACAAACAGGGTTTGTACAGTGGTGTTATTGTTTGGACTGGCCATGGAATCAGTCATCAGCCTGTAGACAATTGCCAAAGGCGCAGGCGTGGGGCTCACCCCATGAGTAAAGCACATATGAGTGATAAGGTCAGGTACTTTTGATGGATTTCACAACAGGCTCAGAACATCCTGTTTATTCAGTCTTATCTCCAAATACCTCTGAGACATCAGATGCTTGTCCTGGCCTGTTTCTTCGTTTCACACCATTTGTTCAGTTTTTTGATACAACTGTTTGATTTATCAGGACTGCATCCTTAAACTTGTCAAATAGCTAAGTATGAATTATGGAGGTCTGAACTCTTTCTACTCTTTTTTTTTTTTTAGTTAAACTTTCTATTGGAAAAGGACATTACATTGCAATAATATAATTATATTGATTTTGTTCTAATTTTTTACACTTTTTCTTCAAGAAAAAAGAAACAAACAAAACAAAAAACAGACCCTGGTTGGGTTGAAGCCGATACATTATTCAATCATTGAAATTACATTTCAAATCAGAATCAAATCAAACTCAGGCCTATTAGGCTTGACATCATCCATCCACTTTGGCCATATCTTGTAGAAAGTCTTCCTCTACATTTTGACAGAAAAGGACAGTTTCTCCAGTACATAGATCTCTTTCATTACGTTAACCCAGTATTCAATTGTTTGAGTCATTTTTGTGTATTTTTACTCCCGTCCAATAAAATGCACAGAAGTTTTTTGATCAATGTACCGTATTTTCCCCACTATAAGGTGCACCGGATTATAAGGCGCACCTTCAATGAATGGCCTATTGTAAAACTTTTTTCATATATAAGGAGCACCGCATTATAAGGCGCATAGAATAAACGCCATAGTTATGTTGCCACCCGTTCCGTATTGAACGGGACATAATTTGTTCCGTTCACTACAAATATGGATGTCTAATAATAAAAAAATGGTCCCCAGTACTATATATAGCATCTGCACTAGTCATTGTTCTCACGATGTTGGTGTTGTCATATTGTGCCCAACTGCTTTCTGGTTAGCACAGACCAACCGACACGCTGCCGCCGCAGCCTCTGTCTCTCTTCCTCCGACCCCCACGGCTTTAAATGTATATGTGCTGGTCCCTTGGTAACTCTAGCTGAAGCTCCGGGATAAATGTCTAAAGCTACTTTGTTGACATGAAGAATGTCAACAAAACAGTCCAATTCCGGTCGGCAAGGAGAGCCTTCCGACTGGAATGGGGCGTCTGGGCCGGACGATGGTCACCCGTCTCCGTTCGCGCACAGCATGATTGTGGAGAACGTGATGCTAGATGACCTGCAGACGACCTGATTATTAGGTGGGTAGGTAGATACATAGACATGTCTA
>CAEGAF010110703.1:0-18098 GCA_903067075.1 Micropoecilia bifurca
CACACACACACACACACACACACACACACACACACACACACACACACACACACACACACACACACACACGCAAAAACCACATGGCCAATTTACAAAAGCATCTGGATTTTCTCAAAATTGTTTTGTATTCAAAGACTATCATTCTCTTCGCTGCAGCAATTAGTCACTTTTTCTCCATGAAAGAATGCGTCTTGGAGTTTAACGTCCCTGTTTTGATAACACTTAAAGAAAACGAACGGCTTTTATAAAGTTCTTCTGATAGTTACCCATTTGTCCCATTCTTGTCATGCTACAGCCACAAACAATGTATTTTAATGGGATTTTATGTCGTTGATCTATGTAAATAAGATTGAGTGTAATAATGAATTATGACTCAATCACTTTAATGCAGTCAAATGAGCCACAAAATATTTAACAAAAGCATCACAAAATGTCAAACTTGATAAAAAAAATACAGGAAAATCAAACAAATGACCCAAATAATAATAAACATGTCTTATAAAATGAAGTACTCAGGAAATGCAATCACAAATAAAACATTACAGACAGAAATAAAGAAAAGCATAACGCCTAAAATGTAACCATCCAACAACAGAGATAAAATATATCATTATATTCAATTTATTATGATATCTGAAAAGTTAAAAATGTGGAGTGAATGACGATTAGTCGACAGACTCCACCTCCGGCGGCGGCACCACGGGCCTTATTGATGCTCAGCCCGTCGCTTTATCTTGGTCGGTCTGCAGTTCTTCCATGTCTTTTTCTGATGGAGGCTTGAGCAGGACTCTGGCAGATGATCAGAGCCTGGAGTTTTGTTTTCGAACCAAACCCTGAGTCCAAACCTCTCCGCATGTCTGTCCCCGCTGCGTTCCTCGGTCTTCACATCGCCGTTTGCTCACGAACGTCTAAAGAAACGTCGGACGTTTTCACGGAGCAGCTGCAGTTAGACTGAGATTAAATGTACAGAGATGGGCTCTGCAGCCAGCCGTTTGGTGACAACTGGAGGTGTCTAGATGCAGGAGTGGATGATTTTTGGATTTTAATGTGCGCAAAACGATTGAAAACCATGTATTGTTGAAGTTTTGCTTCAAATTTATGCACTTCTGACTTGATGGCATGAAATCTATCCACGTACAATGAACAACGCAAAGCAATTCACGTCAACAAAAAAAGCCCTTATCAGTGACAAAAGTCTACGACACCAACTCTTCATATCCCAGCACTAAATCATGTTTGCAACTTTTTGGCGTCTTCTTTCATGAGAACTCTGCTGAACGCGTCAGTCCCCGTGCAGAAGACCACACTTGAAGCTCAAATATCGATCATTTCCATAAAATGCCATCATGAAACTAATTGGTATCCCATACTTCACATCACGTTTCCAGCACATGGGAGTCAATAAAATGTGGTATTTGTGGGCTCGAGGACAAATCCACTTCAACATAAATGATCCAACATCCCCTCTCACTTATTAGCCCCGCGCTCTATGGCGTTCACAATTGATATTTCAGCCTGATTTTTTTTTGTGTGTGTGAGCATTGCAAAACCTTCTGGCTGAGAAAAGATTGATTTTACCTCCGCAGTTAGGGCATGTGAGAGTCTCTTTTGAGCCAAATGTGTGCAGAGTAATGGCCACGGTGCAGCACAAGTAGTTAATGCTCACTTAACTGAACCTAATAAAAGTAGATAAAAGTGCTGAATATGATGGCATGAAAGCGAATGTGGAGAGAAAGCTGAGCGATTGAATTGCTAAGAACCGTTTTACAAATATATATATGTGTGTGTATGTATATATTATAAATATTCCCCAAAACGTCCTTAACAAACGCATGGTAGGAATGCCTGCAGACTGGAGGCCAGCTGTGCGGCGCGTTGCTCCGATGAAGACATTGCACGGTAAACAGTTCCAGCCCAGGTTTGTTGCAGTAAAAAGGCACCGAGAATGCGAGCCGTGCACGCCCCAGCTGAGAGCCACTGCTATCAGATGTAGGGCGCAAACCGCAGAGTGTGGGACCGTGTGGGGCAGACCACCCATGAGTGCAACCCCCCCCCCACCACCACCACCACCACCACCACCACCACCGCACCCGGCCTCCCCTTCCCTCCTCCCTCCATTTCATTTTCCCTGGCTGCAGCTGGATGGGACACAATGCTGGAGCATGGGAACCAACACCAGCCATCGGCAGCGGAGCTGGTCTTTAAACATGTTTTTCTTTTTCTTTTTCTTGCGTTAAGCATATTAGGACGTTCTCACTTGACTTTAAGTGAGCAAAGTTGTGTTTGTCTGAGGCTTTCTAGATGCCTAAGTGTGAGCCTTTATTTGTTGACGTGCCATCGAAAACTGATGGAGCCTTGTTAGCTGTATGTCTGCATAAACTTCAGGCTCCAGTGTGTAATATACAAACTCACCGACAGATCAAAAATGTTCTTCATTTATTTGCAGTTTAAGATTAAAAACAAACAAAAAAAAAACATTCTAAAAAATGTACCGTAGTCTGTTTTTTTATCTAAAAAGCCAAAGATGTGAAACATGCTAAACCTTATTGGGCGTCAAACATTCTCAAATAAACCCGATTATATCAGTCACCATTCATCATTTCACAATTGTGATCTGCTTCCAAGCCTTCATCATCCTCACCTTGGGTCACTGAGATATGAAAAGAAAAAAAAAGAAAAAATGTCCACGCTCAAAGCCGAAGCATTCAGCTGGTATGTTTAGGTTAACTAACCCCATGGGTTAATAAACTAAACAAAGGTAAACCGTGCAAAATGGCCACAATGAAAGCCAGGCTAAGTAAACGAAGCAGAGTTTACAAGATGCGAGGGTTTGCGTGAAAGTTTAATGTGAAACAGGTGATGGAGGGCGTTTTAACTCGGGGCTCAGAAGGAGAATCCTGTCAGAGAACAAATTATTGAAACACAAAAACTTTAACTAAGGATGCCTGGTGTAGTTTGTCTATCAGAATGTCTCCTGATTTACAGCAAAATCCATTTCTGATGGCACGGCTGGTAATGATGTCTAAATAGATCTAAGATAAATTCATCTTTTTGCTGCAGTGTTGTCATCTCACATAGTTTTGCTCCTCTCAACAGTGAGCTTTGAAGATCTGTTGAGATAATAAGAACTGTTCTTTTACCTTTTAAAAATAAAAGCGTAACATTACATCCTGCTGACCAGGCAAAACTATAAAATGATATTGAAATTACAAGAGACAAAATGTTTTAGCACAAAAAATAAATGATTCCTCTTTTTTTTAAGTGTCACAAATGTCTAATCCATGTAAAATAGGTTTCTAGATTTGATTAATCTATATATTACTGTTTTTACGGTTGTCTTGATGTAAAAAAAAGGTTGGTTTCTGCTTTTACACAAGTAAAATAAATATTTCATAAATCCCAAACTGTATCTGAGAATTCCATATTAGTTCATCCAATTCTGATCTACTCAGTCTATATATTACACATTTTACACAAAAAGTTGTTGAATGTAGTCAAGACTAATTGAAAAACTGTAAAGAAATGAGCACACATGTGAAGATGCAAAGCAGAGCCGAACTTTAGCATTGCTAGCAGCTAAAGCTATCCAATTTTTGGTTTTATCAGGTGTCTTGGGCTAGCCCAATTAGCATCCTTTATTAGCTCGTTCTGTCAACACCAGCAACACAAAAACCAACACTTCCTTTCCTACTTCAATTTAAGATCCTCAATCATAGAGTAGTGTAGGATGTTAAGCCTAAAGCTCTCAAATTTAGGCTTAAACGTTATTAGCAGTATTTAACTTTATTAAATACTGCTAATAATAGCCTCCACGTATTTCAATAGAGAAAGACGCGCATGCTAGCAGCAGCTGAAAACTGTTTGCGACACGGCTGGGATGAAGAAGGATGCTCTGTCTCACGTAGCCATTTTGTATTGAAGATTAACACAAATATGCTTTACTTGAATGTCATGTTTTCTTATCGTTCCCGTTTTTAAGAGCAGCTCAGAAAAATAGCCCTGCAGGTCACGTTACAGAAAGTCATGGAATACCAATAACCTCCTTGACATGCTTATGACCTTCAATATGTTAAGTATACTTTAAGAACATGCTCCAGTTATTCATGATAAATGATGACTGTGTAAGAAAACATGTATTTCCTAACTAGATTTTTTTGTTTTAAATTTGATTTTCTGTATTTTTCAATCTGAGATTCTTCTGCTGAGATAAAGAATGGACTCATACATGAAAAAGTTGTTTTGAGACGATTTTCACATATTATGTTAAAGGCACAAGAACATATTCTTAAAGATCAATAAACTTTCAATTCTAATGAACATGTAACACTGGAACTGGTAGACAGGCCTACATGATGCAGTAACAACAGCATCTTCGATGTGTTATCTGGAGTATTGATTATTAACCATAGTTTGATCATTTTTACTGCACAGGTTAGTGAATTATTCTATTTTAGGTGATTAAATTGTTTTCTGGACTTTTAAAGTAGCAAAAAGAAAATAATCTGCCGTCTCTTTTTGGCCAACACCTGCAGCTCGTAGTTTTTGCCCTTTCCATTTCATATCTTATCTGAGCAATTATCCATGGAGTCTTCTGTGAGTTTGTCTTTGCTTTGTGTGAGTTATTGCATTCTGGGTTTTTTTGTTTTTTTCAGCCGTTTTTCAGTTTCAGTCGGGGGGAACAAACACGGCACGTGGAGCAGCTCCAGAGAAAATATGAACCCGAACAGCAACAATAGGCCCTCTTTTTACTCTTTTTAACTTTTTCAGACCACATCTCCCAATAAAAGCTGAACAAACAAACCCTGCCACTTGCGAGCGGCTGCTGTCCAGCTAGCTTCACAGGGAAAAAGAAAAAAAAAAGAGAAGAGAAGACTTGCGTTCAAAAGAGTGGGTGGGCGGAGGCTTATGGGTCTAATGAAAACTTCACCTTAACTGAAATAATAAAAACCCACCACCCAAACAGTGGTGATTTGTTCTTTTCCGCACTGTTTTCTCTGGGCCTCAGCTCGTCACTCAGAAAGCTTAAACGTTTTCCTTCGAGCCTCCGTTTAGTGGTCCGCTCATTCTGCTGCGGAGATAATGTGGTGCGTATTTTTTTTTTCAAAAAAAAAAGATGTCAAATGTGGCCTGAACCGTGGCAAAACCGCACAGCTTTAGACGTCTGCGACCGAAAGCTGACGGCCTGCGAGGCTCGACTCGAGGTGGATTCGATCCGCCGCAGCGCCTTCCCCAGGAGAAGGCAAAAAGACGGCGTAGCCGGCTAGCATGGAGCAGAAAGGGGTCTGTGAATGGTTACTGTTCAATTTGTATTCGGTTCCCCACTGGTCGCCGAGTTGAGATCAGAGCCTGAAAGTGAAAACACATGGGGAGGGTCAGCAGGATCAGAGGGGCCGCCACACACAAAGGCAGAGAGGAGGAAAAAGGCAATGGGAACTTGTGTGAAGAAATAGATTGAATAAACAGAGTCTGCAATGGGCTGCACCCTGTTATCCCATAATTTACACTGCATGGGAGCCTGGAAATCCAGGGCACGGCGTTTGGAGGCCGTCAGCTTTAGCTTGCAAAAGAAGTGGCATTCCGCGCCTCGTGCCAATCAAAAAAAATTAAAAATATCCAGGCGTTATGGCTTCAGACATGTTTTGAATTCCTGTCGGCCTAATGTGTTTATTTTAAATATCTGAGGGAAATTGTTACATCACCAGCAAGCAATGTCTTCTGGAGGAGCCGAAACCCCTTTGAAGTATCCGGGAGCAAAACAGATTTAATAACATAATAACTCTGGAAATTGTATTTGTACAATCAGTAGTGAGGATTAAATGTGGAAGCACGAGATTGGGCTTTAACAAAAAAAAAAAAAATTGAAAATTGGCAGCACCATGACCAAACAAACTTCGCAGAGCGAGTAGTAATGAGGTATTGAGGTTGTGTTGGTTTGACAGTTTCCCTCCGCCCCACTTTCCTCCTCCGTCCTGATGAAGCTCGCTTCTTCCACCTTGCTTTAATTACACTTCTGAGCACGGGAACCAGCTCCAGTGAGCTCAGCAGTAGTGAAAACACTTCTTAAAAAGATGTCCTGTGCGTCTCCAGAAGGATCGAGTTGCCGGTTATTCGAGTACATCAAAGCGGGATTCACTCGAAGCGTGACTGAGCCGTTCATCTGCTTAATAAACAGTGAGCGGAGAGGAGCGCTTTATCACAAGATGGAATTTTCTCTGTGCGGCATTAACGATGTGACATCAGTGTTTATAAAGAAAACAGCTGACATGCTTTGATTAACATGATGCCAAACGTCTCATTTTTAATGCTTACATACATTGTGTTGGGAAAAAAAACAAAAAACTTTTCTGTCTAGATTTTTGTTCAGACTTCTGTAGCACATAATCCCGCTGCCGGGGTCCCCCAAGGCTCTGTACTGGGACTTCTTCTCTTTGCCACCTCATGGGTCACTTCAAGCTGGTAATAGTGAAATTATTACAATAATAAAAGTTATGCTATCTCAACATAGCCTGAATTGAATGTGGAAGATGCCAAATTCAGAAGAATTGCCCTAAATGCAACATAAAAACACAGAAAAACACAGTGTGGAAATACACACAAGATCAATGTGGTTCATTTCCTAGTTGTACTGTGGGTTGATAAAACTAAAATCTGAAGCGTTGCATTTGGAAAAACTCAAGTCTGGGAATACAATCCCACCAATGAAGAACAGAACTGTGTTTTATGAGTGTTTTGCTACTGGCCTTCACAAACTGGATGGCGTCACAGTGAAAGAACACAATACTGAAGCAACAACTTAAGACGCTATCCAGGAACTTGACACTTGTGGACAAACGGTTATTCCAAGTGGGAAATGAGCCTCGGCAAACAGCCAGATTAGTTACAAAGAAGCTGACGAATAACACAGTCAATGTTTCTGGTGACATCATGAAGCTCTGATCTAAGTTTCATAGAAATGATGTGTCCAGAGCTGGAAGTGTGTGTGTGCGTGTGTGTGTGTGTGTGTGTGTGTGTGTGTGTAGGTGTGTGTGTATGTGTGTGAGCAAGGAACGCACAAACATGACTCGGTTACATGAGCTCTGTCAGAGAGGAATGGGTCAAGATCCCAGAAAAGAAACAGACAGCATTGCAAAATGATAAGTAAACTTTTCAATTATGAGCAGTTTTAAAACTTAAAAAAAATGTCTCTCTTATTATTATCCTGACACTTCGAAAATAGAAGAAAGCCTAATCCTAACTGACCTGAATCAGGAAAAGTTTAATTCCTGACGGAGCGAAAAACCAATGTGTCCTTTTATGAATAAGTTAAAGATGGAAAGAGATTTTTATGGAGTACAAACTCTTTCATTTGTAATGGCTACAGTTAAAAAGTCAGATTCTTTATTTATTTTTTTAGATAAAAAGATGTCTGTAATACATCCATAAAACCAAACCTAGAACATATGTCAATATTAAGGTTTAATATAAAAAATCTGGTAAAAATGTGTTTGGCAAGTCAAACACATTTGCATCAATTTATTGGATTTCTCTCCTTTGTCTCTTTTACGGTGTACAATCTGTATCCTTTTGGTAGGAGAAAATATGATGAACACACAACCATCAATGCCTGACATATTAATTGACACAAAAGAAGCATCTATCCAAAAAAGAAAACCGTTCATCTTATGCAAAATCATCTTTTTTCTTTTTTTTCTTGTATCAGGCTTTAAAGGATTAACAAATTTAGAGACAAAACTTCTAAGCTTAACAAACTAAACAATATACTCATATCTCCAACACCTTTCAGCGAATCGGTTTGCCGTCTTATTTCCAATCCTCTCTGGAATCTGAGACTGGGGCTAATTGAAATCAGCGTCGTCCTGATTGGAGAAACGAAGCGGATTATTTCGGCCTCTCATCTTGTCTGGTGTGATGGGCATTGGAGGAGGTTATCCAGCCTTTGAATCTCTCAGCTTATTTATCCAAGTGCTGGGCAAATACCCACAGCCCTTCTGCATTAGAACTTGTTTTTTTTCTTTCTCTAAAACATTTATAGAAGACACAGCTCAGTGTTTACACCACCATCTGCCTTCACATCTGCACTTAATATTTTTTCTATTATTTATTTTTTTTTTTGCTGACTTTTGTGCACAAGAAGAGCTCAGTCCTTTGTTATGACAAGAAGAGATTCAGGACTTTCTAAGGATTAATACTGTTTGCTTTCCTGCACACCCTCACAAAAACATCCCCGGGGTTCCAGTAGGCTAAAGCTGATATCTGGAACCGAAGTTGGTGAGCTCAGGCGGGACGAGACGTTGCCTTCAATTCATCTGCCACTCGCATTACTCAGCTGGGACTCATTGTCTCTTTAATTAATACATTTTTCCTCCCTTCTGCTCCAGCGCAGTTGTGTTTTTTTCCAGCTATTTCGCGGTGGAAATATGTGCGGAGAACATTTTGACCTCATCCATAACTATTGTCCTTTCTACGCTTCCTTTATTTCCAGGTTCTTGTTATAATTACCCTTTACGTGAACTTATATGTCAATTTTTAGTCTTTGTTAGAGCAACTCTGGAGGATGGTGGAGCATTTTGATCTAAAGATCAACCCATTATGAAGACTAAATTGACACTTTTATGTGCTTTTAAAGTGTTTTGTGATTTTGTGTATTTCTAGTTCCAACATACTAAGAGTTTTTTAATATATATATATATATATAAAGGCTCTGTAAACCTCATGTTGCCTATTGATTGTCAAATTTCTGAACAAGGATGGTTGGTCCCTTTCCGTCTTAAACAAGTTGAAAGTAAATAATTCCTAATATCCCTTTCACTCTGTTCTGTGGTCGTATATTAAGTTATGTGGCTTTAGGAAAATCCGGATCTCTACACATCTGATTATATATATAATGTAATACCAAGCTGCCTCACACATTTTGACCAAGTTAAAAAGTTTCACAAGTTTGCAACTAAGGGATGCAAAGCACACTTTCAAAAATATGGATATTTGATAGCACTAATGCTAGCAAATTTTGACAAGTGCTACCCAAATGCTGCAGTAATGATTCATTCATAACCTTACTGGATCTCATGCTAGGGTATGCAGATACTCTGTCCTCACTAATAAATATTCCCTCACCTTAGCATGCTTGATGCTTGAAGAGCCTCCAACTGATATCAGTCCAACCTATTTTCTGATAAAATCAACTAATAATCATTTATCCACTTGAAGGCTCTCGTTCAGAGAGCATTTAACCTTCTGCCCAAGAAGCTAAGGCACTATTTACCAAAAATTATGAAGTAACTCAGACGGCAGATAGGCCTGTCACAATAATCCATTAATCTCATGTCAAATGAAAACAAACACAATCAATTTCACTTGTATAATTTATCGTTTTTCTCTTTTTCTTGATGTCAAAAGTCTTCAGTCTGGTTATGTGGTCTCGACCAGCCCTTATTTTGAAGGACAGTTTTGTTTACAGAGACTTCATGATTAATTTTATTGTTTCTGGGGTTTTTTTTTTTTGGATATTTAAATTGTCTTTCAGTTCCAGCGTTAAATGTTCATTAGAATTTAAAGTTTATTGATCTGTAAGAATATGTTCCTGCATTATTATTACTTCAAAATGGCCTCAAAATAACAACGTTCTCGTTTATCACGATAACCTTTGGGACAATTTCTTGTCCAGCAAAGTTTGTTATCGTGACAGGCCAACACTAGTATGTCATACATTTTGCAACCTTTTAAAAATGTTAGCTTTTTCCCTTTAACACTTATTATTCTATATGTTTTATTTGTTATTGTTGTACCATACCATACCAACTTTATTTATAAAGCACTTTGTTGTTGGGATTGCTGTAATCGTTGCCTTGACTCCATCCACTTTTTATGTTTACACATAATTGTTGTGATCTGTCCTAAGTGTGGAACTAATCAAACACCGTATGTATTTTAATTTTTTTTAGATTCAAAAGCAGTTTGAGTTCATTGCTATAATGCCAATGAACTCAAACACAGAAACTTGTCATGAATGGTGGTTGTAGGTGGCGAGGAGAGACGCTGAGACCCAGGTATGATGATGAAAATGGTGAATTTATTGTTGAGCTCACAGTCCGGAAAGGCAGGCAGCACGGCAGAGTGGAAAACAGAGGCTCAGCACCAGTAGCAACTGACTAAACACAAGGACTGACACGAAGAGCTAAAGCCGGCACAGGACTGTACAGTTCTACTGTGCCAGCAGACCAAGACACGTTTGACAAATGACAACAATTGACAAGGACCCGATGAAGAACACAGACAAACGGTGAGACTAAATACACACGGGGTAATCCAGAGAACGAGACACACCTGGGAAACCATTAACCGGGAAGACGCAGAGACAGGACTCACAGGGAACAGGACTACACAGAAAACTGAAAAATAAACACACAGAAACACAGATCCTGACATAACTATTTTACTTTCTCTCTCTCTTAGTGCAAATCTGACCTGACACTGCAAGGCAGCCAGACCCACCATACACCAAAATAAACATCTTGTCATATTTGATATTTAATTGCATAACATTTATAGTACATAAAGCACGCTTAGATTTGCATCGTAGGGCATCATAGGGTACAAAGATCAAATTTATGGCGATGGAATGGTCTTTCATTTTAGCCTGCTCCTCATAAAAGAAAGTAAAAAAAATGAATTATTACCGAAAAAGTGGGAGCAAATGGTACTGTAGATCATAAAAAAATATTCCCCGAACAAATTGTTTCAATGCAAGTGATATTTTTTAGAAGATTTGACAGATTAACGTTTTTTTTTTTTTTTTACCATTTCAACATAGTTTTGGATGTTAGCAGGAATGCAAAACAGCTTCAAATATCAACAACAGAGAACCTCTGCAAAGGGTTTTCATTTCCAACCCTGTCAAATGAGCTTTTAAATAAGATCACTCGTTGACTTACAGTACTTAAACACTCGGCTGACAGGGAGATGATAATGCACGGGCATGCTTTTATTTGTGTGTTTATGAATGTTTTTCTGCGAGAACAGACAGCAGGGAATGGATTGCATAAAAGAGTCCTGTAAACTTGCCAAACGTGATTTAAATAACCATGTTTTTCCTCTCCTTTGACTGGCAACATGTGGTGTTCATGAACAGCACATGAGGCGAGTCATAATGGATGCTCTTAGGATAGCTTTGTCTAGAGTGGTTCTTTCATCCCTTTTAAAAAGTTAAAAACACACACTCACACACACTCATACACGCATGCACGCAAAAAACATTTCCTAAGCCATAATTCAGAGACGGACCACCAGCTAAGTCCAATGGGAATGCGGCTTATACTCAGTATTTAGCTCACACCAATGTTCCAATCACATTGTGAATTACGGCATCTGTCAAGGAGTGAAGCCTTGGAATGGAGAAGGCTTCCCCACCCATCGTTAAGAGCATCATCTCCGCTTTTTCTAACCATAATTGGTCAGGGCTTCGGTGATGTCAGATGAGCGTGTGCGGAGAGGAGAGAGATTGATCGCGTCTTGCTAGTACAGCGTGTGAGGAAGACGCACCGAAGGTGATTGAACTCCCCGCCGCCCCGCTCGGCAACGGAACGCTTTTAGCAATTAACGGTTTGTGTACATGATGTAGGGCTGAGCTTCTCCCCCTGTGATGTTTTGATTCATTGGCCTTTGGTTCCCCCCCCAGTAATTCAGCTGATCCTGTTTTTGTTTTTTCGACTGTTCCAGTGTGGCGGAGCTGCTATCGATTACGTTTTCATTCACTTTCGTACTGTCAACTAGTCTCGCTTGGTCACGGCCGGTGAAGCGCGTTTCAGATCAGCGTGTGAGACAAATAGAAGGCAGCTGACAAACATTAGTGCTGGGTGTCTGTGAGCCGTTCATTTTGGATTTAAGTCTCCAAGTTTCGTGCATAAAAGCCCGTCTCGAAACCTTAACCAAAATGTACTACTTACTAATTTGGCAAGTAAAACCCTGCATACCGTGCTCTGATAAAGGTATTTGTCCCCTAAGATATTTCTTTTGTTTTTGCTTTTTTTGTCACAGAATCTCGTGAACCATTACGAGCCACTAAATGCTAACATAATCGCCCTCTTAACCTAAAAAACCAGTGATGCCACTATTGGCAGCAACAGCTGGCATTCAATGTCTTTGATAACTGGGAATGATTCTGATATTTTACACTAAATGAATCACTCTTCTCAGCAGAAATGATTAATTTGATCCATGTTGCATCGGTTGTAAAGCATTAACAGCCTGTTAAAAGATCCACTTCCGCATCTCAATCCCAGATCATTGACCAAGTTCGCTTCATCTCGACTGATTGGGCCAGAGAGCAGAATTAACAACTCCATCAGTTATGGGAAAAACAGGAAAGCAGACAACACACCTCTGACTGTGTCTTTAATAATCTTTGGTCAGTGTAGTGTGATTAAGATTTTACATTTTTAACCAGACATGCAGTCCAGGGTCATTAAAAGAAGCTTCAAGCGAGAACTTTAGCCTTGATATTTTGGCATCGTTAGCAGCTAACAGTTAGCAAGCTAATTTGCACAGCTAGTTAAAAAGCGAACTGTTTATCAGTAAAGATAATTCAGACCTTCTGTTGTTGGTCATTCATTCAGTCCCTGTATCTTGCATGTACCTGAATCCATAATGCTGACTCCAACACTTTTAAAGTTGTGGAGATAATCCCACAGCCAACTCTGTAAGCTAATGAGCATAACTCAAAAGCTTGTACTTTCTTTCTCACTCTGAAATGTATTCTCAAATATACAATGATCTATATCATTGATCTGACTTAGCTATATATAATACATGAATGTCAGTTATGTCTATATGACATATATAGATACAGATGTGATTTGCCTGTATCTGTCATTTTCTTAGCATCCCTGTTGTTTGTTTGTTTCTACTGTATTTTTGATATTTTTTCATTTATGTACTCATTTGCACTGCCTTTGAGAGTTGCTTTTTTATTTGTTGTGCTTTCTTGCACAGTGATGAGACAAGAAGTCTGATTCTGATATATCGTGCTTAAAGCACTCATTTCAATAATTGTGTCACGAGGTAGCTTTAAGCTAACTGAGAAATACTTTTTTGTTTGTTTTTTTACTGTAGTAACATCTCATGCAACTCCGACTTTAGACAAACTTACAACTTTTAAACTTAGCAAGGCTTAGAATTTAATTTGGTCATCATTTTTTTAAAGCTCTTAGATTCTGACATAAACGGTAAGTGATGCAACTGAGGGATTGACAACAAGCAAAGAATGTTGATGTATTGAGACAGTGTAAGGAGCAGGAAAAAAAGCTTTGTGCTTCAGGATACAAAAGCTTGAAAAAACAATCAAAAAAATCTAGGGTACTGACATGACTGCAACTGACCCCCAGGCAATAGTTTTGAATGTCACCGGGTTGCATTTTACAGCAGAAAAAGTGCATCAGGAGCTTTTAATATTTAGCCAATAGTTTCAGTAAGGACTCAGGTGACTGAACAGACCCTACAGGACTGGGGAAAAAATGTAATAAAGTTATTTCACTTCTATGACTTGAGTTATCCACCTTCTCTCAGGGCAAAGAATAATTCAATCAAGTAAAGTTAAAATGTTTAGATTTTAGCTCCCTCAGCTAATGTTCTTATTAATAAGTTGCTTTTATAGCCCTCTTGAATTCATGTGCTTCACCGTCAAAAGGCTGAAAAAAAAGAAAGATCTTTTCTAAAAACCAAAAAAACTAATAACTGTCTGATTGACACAACCTATTTTCCCAAAAAAAAGAGCAAAGAAGTTAATCTAAAAGGGTTACATGTGATGAAGAAAAAAGTGTCCCTGAGGCTACGGATGACATAAGAGGCATGGGAAAAACTGCTGCGCTGTTGGTGGCATTAAGGAAGTGGCTATACCTCCCTGCCAAATTTGCCGCTGGTAATATTGTGCAGATTTTGCGCCTCGCTCTCGCCTCCCCTGCGCTCCATGTAATGGGATAAACCACAACTTAAGACCACTATCATTTGGTGTATAATTTTCCTGAAGTGTTCTAAAAGCCACATACTGTTACATGCTTGTATAAAATCGCAGAAGAACCAGACCCGGGGAGGCATTTCAGCACAGCCACCGGCCTAATTATTATCTTCCAACGACTCGCGCGAGTGGGAGGCCATTGTGCCACCGCCGCACGCACAGAATGCAGCAAGAGTGGCTCTGTGCGGCCGCAGGTCGCCTCGCCCTAATGAGGAGCGGCCGGGTGGGTGGAGGGCGACAGACCCGCTTGGCCTGTGTGTACGCGGGCCGCTGCACCCAAACTAAAGAGGGGATGGTGGTCTGGCATCAGACGGCTTTACCGCTCTGGCTGCGTCAGGTGTCAGTGGACACCCGGCTTCTCTAGAGGTCAGAACACAGACGGCCAGTGTCAGTCGGGTCCCCTGCTTGTCAGAGAATAGGGGCCTCCATGGTCCGAAAGCCTTGCACTGATCCGATCTCCAATTGGATTGAATCTCTGGGTGTGCGTGTGTTTCTCCAGCTTTGTAAACTGTAAGATTCCCACGTTCGCTCATGGGGCTCTTTGATTTCGTTTCAAAGATAATCAGAAGCAACAAAACCGCCCTCGGTGTTGAAGCTTCGGCGGCCAGAGCCGACGGTCGTAGCAGTTTTCACGGTTAAACAGTGAAAAAGTCAGAGAACTTTCCACAAACACGATTGGCCTCGACGGATCTCACGACTCATTTATTTCTCGATTTCTTCGTCAACAACATGTCGATCACACGGTAAGCAAAAAAAAAAAAAAACACCTTCCAGATTTCCCTGTGTGTTTCTCTCATCATACAACCACCTCAATACCTCAAATATTCATGAATGAAAACCCATGTGTGCGCCATACGCAGCATTTTGTCTTCGTCGAGGCAGAGGAACACGTTGAAGTGAATGAGCGCTGAGGGAAATTCACTTACATGGAAACACATCTCCTCTGGCAGGGTGATTCTCGAAATGGCTAATTAGGCAATAGCAGCTGGCAAAGGAGAAACCCAGCAGCCGGGTGGCCATACATAGTGAAGCTGTGTTGTAACTTCCAGGTTTCAGTTTTTGCGGCTTCCACAGAACTGTTGCAGGCTAAATGAGTAGCTTGTTTTTCATCTGCCTGTATGGAGGCTGAGAGACATTTTTCTCTTTTTTTTTGTACTAAATTCAGAGGAGGTCTCTTCAGAGGGATTGACTCGCATTTGGCTCCAAGTTGTTTCCCCATTACAGATATGTTCTGATTTTTTCCACTTTTTTTTCTTTCTTATACAACGTACATGTTAAACAAAATTTAAGATTAGACAAAACAATAATTAATGTAAATAGAAAATTCAGCTTTGAAATGGTGAGCTTTAGCTCACTCTTCTTTGCAGAATTGCTTTAAGTCTAAATGTTGCTGAACAGTTATTTTTCAGAATAAATGTCCCGATAAAGGGACATTTCCAACATCTCAACGTCAAATAGGCCACTGCATAACCTCACTTCAAATCCTTTTTGCATTCAGAGGTGAACTTGTTGAGGTTGATGGCTGGACATTCTCGTTTTGATGGAGAGCAGAATTCATGGTTCTGTGTGTTGACTGTGATGCTGAACTTTATTTTACACTGTTACTTTCATGTTTGCTGTAACAGGTCACACCTTCCAAAAATTTACGCTTCTACATCTTCCGTCTACTTATTTTTCTTTTTTTTTTAAAGCCCACGTGAACCAGGCCTACATTTTGACTTTGGAACTCTCCCACGAATTACATTTTACCCAAATATTATTATTATTTCATTGCAAACACTTCAACTGAGGTAAGTAAACCCTGCAGTCCTACAGATGTTGTTTTTTTTCTTTTTTGTTTCTGCTCTTTGTGGAGTTCTTTTGCTAACCTGGCTGCTCCTGTTCAGGTTTTAATGGTTCTCACTGGGCGCTCCAGAGCAATAAACACGGCTTTGTAAACCTTTCCAAACTCATAGAGGTCAATTATTTTTTCATGGGTTCCAGGTTGGGGAATGAATTGTTGCAGTTGAGGATTTTTTAACCTTCGTCGCGCTGTCAGACAGGTTCTACGTGAATGATTATGGGATGGAGTCGTCAAGAATGGGTTTTCCCAGTGGATTTGAACTCAGCTTCCCAAACAACAAGGTTCGAACACAATTTAACAACGAGGTGCTGAGGGGGGCTGCGTTATTTTCCTAAATAAATACATAAAGTATTTGTATCAAAACTTCCCTTTGTATCTACTGAGATTATCTTTGTCTGGTATTGAAGTTAGCTGAATAATCTGAATGTTTAAGCGTGGCAGGAAAGCAATGTTTAACATCGTCATGTTGAGAAAATGTAGTGAGATACCAATAACCACCGTTTCTGATGAAATATAAGATTTATTGAACACGCATCTGTGTTTCAATATCTTGCAGAGGCCATTGGGTGAAGCAGTGGTCTGGCAAGAGCTCTACAGCTCTGACGTAAGAGAAGGAACGAGTATCTCAGAATTGCTTTACTGGATGTGTAGAGGCTTCTGGTGTTGAGGAAAGTATCCGAGGTGGTGGAAGTAGGTAATGAGTTTGAGTGAAATACTTACTGAGGTCTGTTCATTTTTTAAATTTTTTTTTGCTTATTTCTGAGCAAGATGGGAGAAGTGGAACAGAAAGCTCATTCTGTTCCACTGATGAGTGAGAAGTCCCAGTAGTAGGCCCTCCTGGACAGAGGTAGGTTACCCAGGTAGGGAGATCTGGTCTTAGCCAGCTTGGGGTGAGATCCTGGCGCTATGAACCAAAACACAGAGAGGCATGTGGTGAGTAGCGATAGGAACATTAGTCAAAGAGAAAGCTTAATCAGCACAACTAATGTGTACAATCAGGCACTGAGCGAGTCCTCCTGGGCCTTTAAAGTGGAGGCTTAATGAGATGATTGAACTGAGGTGAGTCTGCAGCAAACTGTGCTGCTCTGCCCTGATGTGGGAAATTAATGCTGCAATCGCAACACCGTTTCAGATTTGTGTGTTTGGGGCATTAAGGGAATTTTATTGAGCGTAAAAATATTACGTACACCTACAACCAACATAAAAGTACATCTACTGTTCCTGCTCATGGAGTGAATATCTATATTGATACTGGAACACTTTGTTTCTACTCACTGAAACAAAACTTTAATATCTTTCTTCTTCTACTGCTCTTGATTGGCTTGTTGTTTGTTTTATCTGCTGTGGATACAGCGCTGCCCCTTGGCTGAATGGTCGAGTTGTCAACTAATTATATAATGTTAGAAAGGGGCTTTCTATTAGTTAACCTGGCATATTAATCAGCAGTCCTCAATTGGACTGCTGATTATGATGTGTGAGTGATTTTGAACATAAACCACAAAACAGAACTTTTATTTTTACATAAGCTGTTGTTTTGATCCGTGATTTTACTTCAGCATCACTATCTGCTTCTTTCACATGATTACTGTGAAGTTTGGAGGAAATTAATCGTACAAAACACAAAATGCATGCTTCTTTCTCTGTCTGCTGCTGCTGCCATGAACACTCCTGATTCAAACTTCTCATTTTTGTATTTCCTTTCTTTAAAAAAAAAAAAAAAGGTACCTCACAAGCCTTGCGTCTCCTTGTCCTGTTGTAGAAAACAAAGCCGAGCACATTATCTTTAGAGGTCGCATTGTAATTTGAAACACACTTGAACCCCCCTCTCACTCACACTCCAGCCCCAAAGCGTTCCCTCCTTCTACACCAATTGTCAAATGCGGCGAGACAATTAAGACCACATTAGATCTTTTCGAGCACTCGTAATTTTATAAGAACAGGCTTTCTTCCACCTCCCCGCCTGTTTTTGAAAATGAAATGTGGGGAAAGCCGCGGTTCTTCATGGGCCACTTGGAAAAGATGGGAAGCAGATATTAACCCTGGCAGTGACGGTTCTTGCGAGAGGCCTCCTCTCTCAAAAAAGACCTCCAAATACGACCGGCACCTCCGCCGCGGGACCACACACACTCAGACACCTGCGCCTTCTTAAATGCACTCACAAACACATGCGCGCACACACACACACACACACACACACACACACACACACACACACACACACACACACACACACACACACACACACAC
>CAEGAF010110720.1:0-16388 GCA_903067075.1 Micropoecilia bifurca
TTCTCTGCGTGATCTCAGTCCTTATTGCACACAGCATTTTTCTGAACCCGGGCAGAGAGAGAATATAACGAGTCAAAAGGTTTTTAAAGTTTTAGAATTTCTTCTCTTAATAATCTGCAGGGAAGGCATAATAATTAATAATTATAGCGCATCAACATATTTCTAAACTAAAACCACGATGATACAACATTAAATATATGTGTGTGTGTGTGTGTGTGTGTGTGTGTGTCTTTCACAGTTGCAAATTAGATCGTTGCATATTAAAATTGCATTAAACAATCGGATAACAACAAATTAAAGATTAAAATACCTATAATTAGTTTGCATTAGTCCAGCCAGACATTTTAGCAATCAACGTTCAAAGCCCGCTGCCTCCTAAAATGCACGTAAGTTTTAAAAAAACTGACACATAATGCAATCAAGTAATGACAAACACACCAGACAAAGGTTAGTACAGTAAAAGTACAAACTCAGCGTAAACAAAGGTTAAACAACCAAAGCTGCTAACTGGTTTCGCAGTTTTAAGCATGTAAAGCAAAGTTTTGTCCACTTTAGAAGCAGTTTGAAGGCCAGTTCAGCTGCTCCAACTGTCAGCGGTCATGTTAGCTCGTCAGAAACCGGACCGACCACCGGAACCCCCGACGCCAAAACACACCGGGGCTCCCGGTTCCGCTTCACCGGCGGTTTAACATCCCAGAGAAGACAGTCGGTCAGGACGAGCCTCCTGTCGACACTCACTGTCCAGCAATTCGTCCAATTCTGCATCGTGTCCGGCTGACGGATCTCCTGCTCCTGACGCCATGATGTTCAACAGCCCTCACGCAACCGGCGAACTCTTCCGAATGCTTCCGAGCGGCTCCGAGAACGGCGACGTCACAGCACAACCTCTGACGTAGCCGTTCAGTCGCTGACTCGTTACATCTAGCAGCGCCACCTAGAGGTTTGCTAGCCAAGCTACCGGCCCCCAGAACCAGAATACTAACATTTATTTTTGTTTATTTGTTTGTTTAGAGACAGATAGACCATATTTTGCTGTGGTTGCCACTTAATACAAATCGTTTTATTTTAGACCGTGTATTTTCAGTGACATTACTGTTGCTATATATGTGTTAACCTTTTTATTCGTGTCAGGTCAGTAGGTTGACTTCAGTGCAAGGAGTAAATTTTTGCCCCCCCAAATTTTCTAAAACAAAAAAAGGGGAAATATCTGAGTTTCAAAATTAAAAAATGTGAAAGAAAAAAGCTCAGAAATTTTGAGAGTAACATAATCTTAGAAATTTACCAGAAAACACTTGGAGTTTCAAAAGTAAAAAAAAAATAAAAATTGAAAAATTGGAAAATTTTCTGTTTCAAAAGCCAAACATTAATCTTTTTTTAAGGTTTCTGAGCCACAGGTACAGGTGGCAACAGATAAACAATAACTGGTTGCTACAGTAACCACCAACTGTCAAGCACAATAAGTCAGGAGAAAATAACCTTTTGACTAAAGTGAATTTGAAGAATAAATAAAACAGTTTTGGCAAGCTTTACATCCATAATAATATTATTATAAAACCCAGTTACACACACAAATGCATAAAATAAAAAAAAAATTGTATATGAAAATAAAGTCAGGCATTGTAATTGAAAGCATCTACACAGTATGATCAATTTTAAAGAGTAAGTTATAGTAATATTTCAGAGATATAAAGTTTATTATGACTGCAACCTGTGGATTTCATGATAAAATCATTATTTCTTAACATGGATTTCACCCAAAATAAAAAGTTGACTTTTTAGACAGTTTTCACATAAAGCTGAAAACATGAATCGAATCTATGTAATAAAAATTAGTTTTACACATTTCTATTACATGACCAAAGTTGTGATTAATGCTCTAAGGATGTTTTCTTTAATGACTAATTTCAGATATAATAGTGGGTGATATCATTCGGCAGATACTTTATTTCCCTTATGAAATTGAAAGTCCACTGAAAAATTTCCCCTCCTTTTTTTTGCAGTCAGACAGGAAACAGCAGATCTTCAGTGAATTAACAATGTTGCCAGGAAACACATACAAACAAACCAAAGGTGCAGATGTGCAGCATGGTGACAAACGCTGGTTGATTTTTGTTTTCACAAACATCCGGCTTGTGGCTTTCAGAAAGTTAAAAATGAACAGAGAATTATGCAAGTTTCACAATAAAACTTAGAATAGAGAAGTTTTCCTGTAGAAACTGTTATTGAATGAGTGAAGTCGTGTTATAGTTACTAACAGGAGCCAGTCAGCACAACTGTAAGCAACCATGGAAACGCAAGAGGCTGAACTTTTGCTCCGTGGGAGTTGAGCAGCAGAGGAGGAGGTCATGTCGTCATGAGGAGGAGGAGCAGGAGGAGATCAGACACATGTGAATAACGGTGCATATGTTCGCCGCCTAATTTGGTTTTCTGGGCGTGGAGCCGATGTTCTGGGGGGGGGCTGGAAAATCCAGCCAGAGGGCTGGAGAGTCACAATCTGCATCTTTCTACCTCTGCTTGCTCTGGAGAACAGAGACCAGCATCAGGGGAAAAAGGTAAGAAACGTCTACATTTAACAGGAAAAACAAAATGCTGGGATTTTTGTGAACCCATGAAGATAAGATTTCTCATTGAAATAGTTTTTTTTATTCATACGAATGCCACTTTTGAGCTAGCTTATAAGATTTAAATGAACATAAAATATGTTAGAGAAAACGTGTTTGCAACAATGTTTAAGCTCAGAAAGAGTAGAAAAAGGTGAAAGTTGTTTAATGTTCCACATGTTCAGCAACTTAATTGCTTAAATTTTTTATTTCAGCGGACTTTTGTGATTTTCTGTGTGTAGACGCTATGGGAGAAGGGTGTGGCAGCCTGAGAGGAACCGAAGTGATAGATTTTTAGTTCAACACGTGCAGTTCGACTAGCAGACAGATGAGCTATAAACTAAATAACATTTTCATAAAGCTGGAAATGAAAAATGTTTAACAAATAAATCAGTCTGGATGGTGGAAATGCAAGAACTTAAAAGTGTTTGTTGTGTTTTACTTTTAATTCTGCATATATTTTTGCTGCACTGTTACAAATGGAATAAGGTATTTTTGGTTGGAAGAAAAATCCTCATTATTATTTTTTTCTTAAGGTGTTTATCTGCCTTTTAGACTAAATGGAGCAACCTGTGTGTCCAATGTGCATTTTCTGCACCGTAGAATCCCATTCAAAAAGATGTTTAAGCATTTCACCATTACTGTTCCTTTAATATTAATTTTTTCCATTCCTTCTTTCAGTTAAACATAATTTATGAGTCCCAAAGAACTACAGTGGGTCAGAAATGGAGCATTTTATTGTTTTTTACCTGGAGAAATCTTTGAGGTTCTCCCGACTTTGACACAAAAAAAACAGTTTTCAAAACATTTTCATTTGGGATAACAAATAAAATGAACTTTTTAAGGCGAAAAGCCCTACAACTGCAATTTTAAGGGTTTAAAATTTAGAAAACACCAGAATTCTTGTAATGTATAAAGATGGTGACAAAATATTTCTTTTAAAATATGATTATGTGTTTAAATGATATATTTATTTTGAATCTACTGCTGGGTTTAATAAGTGGTTCTATAATGCCAGGCGCTTCTCATTGTAAAGAGAGAAAAATGATTCTAAATTTAGATTGGTGGATATTTGTTCCTTAGTTTGTCTTGCTTAATTACGCAGCTGTCCCAGTCAACCCTGGGGGTCCAGGCTCAGAAATGTCTTATCCAGCTATAAATATAGAAGCAACTATTCTTATTCTTTCATAAAAAACAAAAAATATGCTACATTTAAAAATTTGAAATCCATCTCAAAACCCTGGATCCAGGTTATTTTAAAGTTCTCCCCTTCCCCTTCTATTAGGCACAAACTTTATTAATAAGCTGCAGACATTATGCTTCCACATCAGCTACACAGAATAACAGCAACACAGTTTCATTTTAAACTGCAGCTAAATGTCTCACAATTTACCACTTAACTGTAAAATGCAGTTAAACTGAAATGCGAGTTTTGCTGTGCATGTCTGTTTGCTGCATGTTGAGGTGCAGGAAGCAGGGCGTGGCAGGCGGCAGGCCCACCTTCTATGTCAGGCCCTGAACTTCACTAGAAGCCTGGAACAGATCCAGACCCTGCAATTAGATAGAAACTACCTCCCCTCTAATATTCCGTCTCTAAATTAATTATTTTCTTATCGATAAAAGAATTTGCTCCAACCTCAACTCTTTACATTTTTTAAAAGAGGAGAGCTGTGAGTCATTTTGATTCAAATAATCAGATTTTTCTGCCCTTTCTGACTCACCGTCACTGGCATCGTTTCCCAACAGAGGCCCGTCATGTGTTTCCACCCATCATGCATTTTGCCGTAAACGGATTACAGGTCAAATTGAGTAAGTGATGTTGTGTCCTGACGACCAAACAAACAGTGCGCCTGACCTCTCGGTCAGTTGCTTCCTGAACGTCTTGTTCATGCTTGCTGTCACGTTCCTTTTTTTTTAAGTGTGAACTTGTAATGTTTTCCGTGCTGCACTGCAAAAACCAACACTTTTTCCACACTTTCCCTCTTTCTCCTACATGTAATTTCTTTCCTAACTGGATGCAGCAGGAGTGGTGGTGGCAGGAATGGGGGGGGGTGGATTTTTCCATGCTGAACCCTCATGTATGTTTTGAATGGTTTACACGAGCTGGTAGCCACAACTATAAAGCTGGAGAGAGGAGGGAAAATAACACAAAGCCCTTATGGAAACCATGAGGGGAGCTGCTACCAAATAGTGCAGATATGACAAAGTCGCCAGTTGTTCCGACAGCAGCATCTGGATCGCATTAGGCAAGTCGGAAAATCTGACCAGAAATCAAGGAGGAGGTGCAGAGAGTGAGGGAGAGTGAAGAAAGGAACGAGGACCACCGCTGACTCACTGCGCAGCTATTTCAACCATCACTGTGTTTACACAGCGAGTCCTTCTGCCCCAAGCGCAGGGCTTCCCCGTCTCCCCGCTCATCCTCAGGGGGGGTCAACACATCCACATCTCCATTTCCTTCCCTCTTTGTTAGCTTTTTTTTGTCTTCTCACCTCCAATTTTAACTGTACAACCGTGAAACTTTTGTAGGGGTTTAACAGGCCTAAGATAAACAGGAATTCTCTCCTTGTTTATAGCCGTCTCCCTGTGTAAACTGGGAATTAGGAATGCGCCGCTTGTGGAGCCAAATGGGCGATGAGTGTCACTAGGGGAGTAGGAGTGAAAGGCCAGCGCAAAATAATCAGACTCCCTCTAAAATTTTACATTTTCCACTGAAATGGAAATTTAGTTTTAAATTACCCAGATTGAATAAGCTTAGGTTTTGCAAACTGGTCGGTAAGTTTTGGTTTTTAGTGTTTCTTTTTTCAACTGAACATAGATCCATGTTAGAAACAAAACAGCACCGAAAAACACAAAATCTCACCAAGTATTTTGCCTCATTTATAGTGAAAATAGCTTAGTACACTTGAAATAAGACGACAGTAACTCACAAGTAACTTTCAGGAAGATACAAGAACTTATTTTAAGTCAACAATTCGTACTTTATTGTGAATATTGACAATAAAGTATGAGTTCCACTGGAAGACGATTTTACCTTCTACATGGGAAAAATGTCTTCTTATAAGTATCTATCTGCCAGTAGAACTTGTACTTTTGATCAATATTCAAGAATTAGTGACTTAAAACAAGCTCCTATATCTTGCTGAAAAGTTACTTGTAAATTAACACTTTTCTTTCAAGTTTACAAAGATATTTTCACTAAAACGAAACCAAATATTTGGGAAAGTTTAGTGTCTTTGAAGTGCACAGTCATTTCTGCCTCCTTTCCCAAACTGGGGATTTATTTATAATCTAATGGCAAATCACACACATTTGTTTCACGGTATGGATGGGCATTTATTGGAACATTTGCAACATAGTGCACTTATTCTGTTCTAATCTATTTTACTTTTGGAGCTTGGAAATGTTCTTGTTTTTATTCTAGACGACTTCTGGTGAACATCTTGTTTTTCAATCTACAATGGCCATGAAGGGAGCGAAAGGGGGAGGCCATGTTTAGAACATGACGACAGACAGACATGCTGAGGGGAGCTGGTGGAGTTTACGATGTCGGTCCATCATGGAGGAACGTCAGAGTTCAACATTCAGTGTTCAGTTCCAAACACCCATCCACCCACCCATCCATCCATCCATCTTTACACCCTTGTCCCTCAGTGGGGTCGGGAGCTGCTTCCACAAACACCTAAAGGAAGAAATGTTCCTCAGCTGTAAATGTACTGTGACAATTGCAACCACAGTGGAGTCTTTATTTGTGGTTTTGAATTGGGTTTTCATGCTCCGAATTGTTTGCCATTCATGAAAACAATCAGAACATTGTGCGCCTGGGAAAACGGCGTGTAGGAGAACTGGGCAGAGCTCACATGGTTTTATCTAAATACTTGCTTTTCTCTTTGTTTCTTACAGCTTACCATCTTGCTGAAGGCTGGTGGTGAAACTCTGCTTCAGGAAGGAAACCTTTGGATAAATCTCACCATGCCTGTCGTCCTGAAGTCCAGTCCTCTGCTCTGGACGCGGCTGGCTGCGCTGGTCTTCACCTGTGTGGCCTTCTCTTTGGGTCTGCATGGGGCCAAACTCTACCTCCGCACTGGAGACTTTTGCATCTTCTGCTGGGCCTTCAGCTTCGCCGGGACTCTTCTCGTCATCCTGGTGGAGCTTTTCGGCCTGCAGACCAGAGCCCCCGTTTCCTGGAAGAACTTCCCCATCACCTTTGCCTGCTACGCCGCCCTGCTCTGCCTGTCGGCCTCCATCATCTTTCCCATCTACTTCCTGAGGGGTTCTGGAGAACAAAGCGATGTCCGCGACTTCCGCATCGTGTGCACCGTTTTCTCCTGCCTGGCCACCATCGCCTACATGAGCGAGGTCAGCCTGACCAAGGCTCGGCCGGGCGAGGTCGCCGGCTACATGGCCACGGCTCCGGGACTCCTCAAAGTCCTGGAAACCTTCGTGGCCTGCGTCATCTTCGTCTTCATCAGCGAACCCGTTTTGTACGACCGTCACCATTCGGTGAAGTACTGCATGTCGGTGTACTGCATCTGCTTCATCCTGACCGCCGTCATCATCCTGCTCTGCATCGGCGAGTGCACCGGGTTCCTCCCTTTTCCATTCGCCCGCTTCCTGTCCGCCTACTCACTGCTGGCTGTCGTCCTCTATCTGTCAGCGACCATCATCTGGCCGATCTTCAACTTTGACCCCCATAATGGCGGCCAGAAACACAGACCGTACAACTGCAGCAGCGCAGTTGGCTTGTGCACTTGGGACAAGTGCATGGCGGTGGCCGTGCTCACCGGGGTCAACTTTATCCTCTACCTGGCCGACCTCATCTACTCCACCCGCCTGGTGTTTGTCAGCGCCTGATTGTAGGAGAAGGACATTGGGCTGAAAATTACAATGGCATGTTAGGACCATGTAGATAAAAGAGGAGTAAATTTCTGCCAAAATACTCAGACATTTCCTAGAAAAAGTTTGGAAAGTTACAATTTTGCTATGCGAAGCTGAAATTTTGAGATTAATCTCAGAAATTCTTCAGAAAAAACATGGAAATTTCTGCCTTTGAAAAGTCAAATATTTGCAAGAAAACAACTCAAACTTTGAGATTAAGCTAAGAATTTTTCCCAAAAAAAACTTGGAAATTTTTAAGTTTTAAAAGTTGAAAATCTTTTAATTTTGCCATTTTTTGCAATGAAAATCACTCATTTGTGGAACTAATTTAGAAATATTTGCAAAACAATCTGCGATATTTGTGGTTATGTACGATGACAAATGTGACTTTTTGTCACTGTTCACATCAATCACAAACTATTATTGCATTCCAGTTACCTAGGAGGTAAAACATTTCTGAGCTCCAAAGGTCACAAATTTTCAACTTTTGAGACAGAAAATTTTACGTTTTTTCTAGAAAATTTCTGAGATCAATCTCAAAGTTTCTGAGTTTTGTCTTGCAATTTTTTTTACTTTGGAGCTCAGACATTTCCTTGATTTTTCTAGAAAATTTCTGAGATCGATCTCAAAATTTCTGAGTTTTTTCTTCCAAATTTACTCTTCTTTTCATTCTACAATGCACTAATATGCCGATGTAGGCAGTGTACTCCAAAGGAAATTGAATTTGGTCTCCTAATTCAAGGCTGTAAAACTGCTGTCGAACTTACTGCCAGAAAGCGTCTGTTTCCTATGACTGTGTTAGTTCTGATCATAACAAGAAGAAGTTTCCTAAAATAACTCTTTGGTTGTTAAACAGGAATGAATTGTTTCAAAAGGCAGTGGGGGAAAAATGCGTTTTGAAATGGTATATTAAACTCAAAGTAGGATTTAAATCTCGTGCTCTTCCAGACTCCACGGCCAAATTTAATTTAGTTGAAGTATACTGCAATAGTGAGGATTTTAGACGAGGACAGTTTAAAGTCAGTGGTCTAGTTTACATATACAAATATAATTAATTTCTTTTAAAAAAGTTCAGAATTTGAATTTTTGTTGTTGTTTTTAGTTTCTCTAATCATCTTCTATTTCTCTTTATGTTTTGCTCCTTCAAACCAGAATTTTAAGCAACCACAGCAGGTTTGCTTATTTGAAAAAGCGTACAAATGAGCAAAGTTGATTGGTTGGTTGATTGGATTATTCAGCTAAATATTAAGCTAGTTGATTGGATTATTCAGCTAAAGCATGAATAATCATGTTTTAGCTGCATACTGAAAATAAAACAGAAAATAGTTTGATGTACAAAGAAATAGGGCATTTTTTAAATCTTTCTCCCAAGGTTAATGACACTGATTGCAAATGGCGTCGTACTACTAATTTTAGAACAGAGCACAGGCGGCCATTTTAGCTCCGATAAACCGGAGGCATAATCTGTGTTTGAGGGGAAACGTCTTTACCTAAGAACAGCTGATTTTGTTTGTGATCGACCGATTTAGGTTACTAAGATGTACAATTTTAAGTTCACTAATAGCTGTTTGTCAACCTACACCGATTGCAAATGAACTTAAATGTAACTTAGTGTTAGCAAATGTTAGCTACCACACTTTTGGTAGTCAGAAAAAAGGCTACCTTTCAACCAATGCTGCCTTTCTCCCGCTCACTTTGAGTCCTCTGCGTTTCAGCCATCATTTAAGTTTCTCCACATGCTTCTGTATTGAAAAATATTGAAAGGAAGCTCAACTGATGCCGCCATTTTATATATTTGTGCTGCTTGTCCCAACATCCGGGCAACAGTGACGTCTTTGCGATCAGTCCCATTTCCCACAAAAATATGAAAATGGCAAACGTAAAGATACTTCATTGTTTTTAAATATAAGAGTGAATTCTTGGAGAAATAATAACAAAAAACAGTAAAATATTTTTTTTAAATCATATGATATAAAAAAATCATAATTTGAATTTGCAACTCAAAATGCAATTCACAGTTTTTGTATGTCAACATTTTTTCCCTCATTTATCTACTTTTTAAAGTGTTTTATGATTTCCTTTTGTTTTGTAAGACTGTCATGCTTTATGTTTCTTCTAATCCAGAAAGGGGTTTTTTTTCCCATTAAACTGGTTTTCTTTACTTATTATGATATTGTGTTCTGTGGGCCTGGCTGAGTTGTCTGAATTGATGGATTTCTCCAATAACAACATGAGGAAAAATCTCTTTTAGTTAAAGTAGTCTGAAAGAAAACTAAGTAAATAATCTTGTTTCTTATTGCATGATGTGTGTTGGTCAAATGTCAAATATCTTAGTGTAAGCTGCAAATGGACAAAACGATCATTTTAAAATGTCTGAAGCCACACATAAATTTGAAGTCTTTTTGAAGCTTATATTTGTTGACAGTTTTCCAAAAATAAAAGTTGTAAATTTCTCACACAACCTTTAAAAAAAAAAACAATGTTTAGCGATTGTTAATGAAGAGTCAAATGAAATTAATTTTCAACTTTTTAACATAAGTTCTGGGCTGCTTTTGCTTCCCATATTGCTTCGCAAGCTGGAATATAAAAATCACAACAATTACCTTCCTAATACTTGTGTTACATATAGAATTATTCTCTGTATGGAAACACGTTTTAATCGGTTACCAATAAATGAATTGTTAATTTGCTCCATTGGTTTTGAACTGCTGAGAAAATGAAGGTTATAAAAGTAGCTCCTATTTTCTGGTTGGTGGTTTTATATGTTTTTATATTTCACAAGTTTAGGTATTTAAACCATTTCAGTGCTATAAGAAAATCATGTAATCATGACAATAAATTTACAAAACAGAAAAAAATGTGTTTGGCTTGTTCTGATGGATGGATGGATGGATGGATAGTAATCAAATAACTTATACTTTACTCTGCAATTTCACCTTTCATTGTGTTAACCTTCCATTTTTCTGTTCAGTCATGTGTTGATTTGATGTTTGTGAGATCAGGTTTATTCTACACAGCGCCACCATGTGGTCATTATGTGAATATAAACCATTCAGTTGAATTAATTATTAATACATAAGGAATATAACTGCGTGGACAGACAAACACAGGTCAGTAAATCACCTAAATGCTATTAATACCTCTCTGCTTACTTAGCTAAGTCACCTCCTTCCTTTCCCTCCTTTCCCATCCCAGAAATAGAACTGGTCCCAGTATAAGTGTTTTTATTTTTAGCAACTTATTGAACAGCGAGACAGTCAACACTTGCGTCTACTGTAAACCTGTTGACACGAAAGGAGCAGACAATGCCAGCGTTATCTCAAACATCACTTTCCACCATGAAATGTGTTGAGGACAAATGGTTGATAATGTACAAGTTCCACTTATGACATCTTTGTTATAATTGAAAAAAAAATCTGCCGTCGGAACTAGTATCAACATTCAACAATTATTGACTTATAACAAGATTATTGGCATCTTGCAACGTGAAGCTACACATAAATATTCCCACTGCAAAAAAAATGGCTAACACAATTAGCGTGGAGTACAGTTTAGTAAAAAGCCTTTTCAGGTAAAATAAAATCTTTAATGTATGTCAAATTTGGTACAAGTTGCATATTGATCTGTTCAGCTAACGTAAGGCTGTAACAGACAAGCTTCAAGGTGTAGAAGTTGTATCGGTGCTGCCATTATGCTGCACTAAAAAGTTTTCATAATGGATGTGTTTATTATTTCATTAACTAAACACAAAGAAAGCAAAGCAATAATACTTAACCAGCAGTCAATCCTTTGCTCTTATTGATCCTATGACGGTTGAGCTGCAAATGCGGTTGTGCACAAGCTTTGATCCAAGCGAGACTTTCGGTTTCAGACTTTGGAAATCTGAGAATTTTAGTTCCACAAATACAATCAGGATACCTGACATCACCTGTACAGATTCCCCACTGACGGAGAACCATTATTTTTCAAGTCCTGGCAAAAACTTTCTGTCGGTCTGCTAGTCCACAGTTTATATTAGTTTGTGAGACGGTAACGCACGTGATAGCTTCGCCGTGCCGTAAAATGGGCATTAGCCAATGAAAAGGCCCGGCTGGGGTCAGGTCTTGTAGGTTAAAAAAAAGAGTAAATGTCAGAAAAGTTCTTGTTCCACAGACGGATTATTTCACTTGTAACCAGACATTTTTCCCATGTTATGAGTGAAATAGCCAAAAATTTGTCTTCAACATTTTGCAGAGTACAAATAAAAGAAGCTTTGCGTGATGGTGCCGCTGCCTGATCTTTGAAGCAATACCGCCCCCTAGTGGAACATGAAGTTATTTCATGCAAATCCGATGGAAAAAGCCAGGAATTTTCCCAAAATAAAAATGTAAAACGTCTTATTTGTTTTTATGCAGACGGACGTTCTTGTAATCCAGGTTGGTATATTTTTTGTTTGTTTATTAAACACAATTTACAAATATTTTTTGTAAATATAATTTACAACTTTTACATAAAAACTACAATGGCAGAACAATTAATCAATGAGGAAATAATCAGTTGCAGTACAAGATATCTAAAAATATTATTAAAATCAGGACATAAAGAGAAACAAAAATAAACATGAGGATACTTCTGTAACATGCTATCATTAAAAAACAAAATTCATCAAACTAGTTTAGTTATCTCTATCAAGATTCAGCTTTATGTGTTTTTCTTTGGTCATTTTTACGTCTTCATAAGATAGATTTTTTTAAAAAGTGCAGAAAATGTACAAGTTGTGTTTTCCATCTCACTCCAGGCGACGCGCTGAAACAGTCGCTGGGTGTTGCGTAACCTTTGAACTCTCCAGCAGGCAACAGGCCTTATATGGTCATGCTGGATTATCCCAGAAACACATCGTCTCTCAACACAATCCACTGATAAATCCTCCTAACCTGACACTGTTTTACAAGAATACACTGCAAAAAATTTGCAGTGTATAAATTTTACAAAACAGCAAGATTCAGCACAATATAGAAATTCATTTTAAATCAATAAGTCCATAATATTGATGAAAATTTACTAGATTATTTCATTTTTAACATGGGAAAATGTCTTGTTACAAGTGAAATAATCTGCCAGTGTAACAAGTACTTATTCCTCAGTATCAAGTATCAATTATTGACTAAAAAGAAGCTCCAATATTTTACTGAAAAGTTACTTATAGGGTAGTTGTGTCTTATTTCAAATGTACTAAGATGTTTGCACTAGAAACTAGGCCAAAAATACATGGTAAGGTTTTGTGTTTTGCAGTGTAAAATGGCTCAGACTCATAAAATGACAGATAATCCCATTTCTAGGTCACATCAGTCCAAGTAATAATCTTAATTTGAATTTAATTTGGTCACATGAAGGGAAAAACAGTCTCCATGATGTTGCTCAAGTGTAAGGCAACACTTTACTATTTTATTTGCAAAAAATGTTGATTTCAGTTACACTTTGATAAATAAAAAAAAACATTTAAATGCTTTTGGATGTCAGTCTGAAACCTTCTCTTTACACATAATGGACTCAGAAACCTACAAAAAAAAATCCAGATAAATTAAAAAAAAAAGATTAATTTTAAACATTCTTTGAGTGTTGTTGACACCAAATCACATTTTCATGTTTTTGCTAAATACACCAAAGCTGCTAATAAAAGCCAAAACATGTCCTTCATCTTGGACTTGTGAAATTATATTTCAAATATATTACTGTTTACAAGTTTATTTTCCCCTTTTATCCTTTCTTTTTTCTTTTAAAGAAACTTGAAACATGGGAGAGGAAAATGATGTATATCAAAAGAAAAATCAAGACAGGATTTTGTTTTTCCATTAAACCTAGTTATTGAAAACATTTTGATCACTTCTTTACAGCAGAGTAGAGACTGAAATTTAGTTTGCTTTAATTTAATGTCAGACTGACCTTGCTTGGATATTTTTAGACTGGGAAAGTATGTCTAAAAAGACAAACAAAGTGTAAAATTGATACAAGTAGTCAGGATGTGTTCTTTTATAAACCCCCCACCCAAAAAACTGCATCATAGTTTATGTTCAAACACATTTTTAACATTTTAGTTTAGTTTTTACGCTTGTTTAGCTTCTTATGCTAAAGAGAAGCATCATACTGGAAAACTGTTTTTGTCTTTTGTACTTGAAATTACGACTGTAGAGTCTTGACCAAGGATATTACAAATGAGACAGACAGTTCACATTTTCATAGTGTTGGTCAGAACCCAAGCGGCAGCATTTTGGTTGAAAAAAAAAAAATAGATGAGCCAAAGATGGAAAAGTAATTCAGTCAGTGGGTAGTTATAATTTCAGTTTGGTTATGATGAGAAAGTAAATTATTGAAATGTACTCCCCACTGAAACCAAAAAAAAGTGCAACTAAATTTCTTCCTAATTGATTTTTACAATTCCAATTAGATTTTACAGGCTTTAAACATTTGCATCTATCTTTGTTTCAGCAGTTGCTTTTTTATTTGTATTTTTTAAAAGCAGACAGCAGAACATAGGACTGTTAGCTCGCCTGCAGAATTGTAAAATTTGTAATTATTTTGAAAACCGTTTCAGCTTCTTCACTTCGACTTTCTGAACAGAAACAAGCTACGGTTTTAACATTTGGAGGCTGATTTGGAGAATTAGTTCATGTTAACATAATTATCAAACCTTAAAATAAAACATTAAAAAATACATAGTTTACAGCAGCTATTAACAGCACAACAACCTTGTACCGACTGCTATTTGGCGACATTGGATCTTAAATTGTGTAACTGAGAAAAAAATCTCCTGACTAGTCATCTTTGGTTAATTAAAAGGTTTTTGTGCAGTTAATAGCTGCTGTAACCTTTGTGGTCCAAATATAATTAATTTATTAAACTTTTTTCAACAATAATTATTTCCACTTTCATTCTTTCAAGTCTGTTGGTTTCAGGCTACAAATAAACATCCAAAAGAGACACCAGATTTACACAGCATAGTTTCTTATATAATTTATTTTGGCAGATATTTTAAAACATCAGATTCCCTTTTATAAAACAGTGGTTGGAATAAAATTGCATACATTTCCCACCAGATTCCCCTGTCAGTCATGTGCTACTGCAGTTATCCCAACTTAATACCAAGTGCAAAGGGAATTTAAAAAGATGCTGAATGTCAAACCGGGTTCATCACGGGCTGGACTAGTTGTTCATGTGCGAGCCTGACTGGTAGGCCTGGATGTCCTCACCGATGAACTCTGACACTACGGAGGAGAAGAATAAGAGAGGAAGATTATAATCTGAATTGTGTGCAACAAATGTTACACTTTTGGTTCCTAATCAAACCGAGTCTAACCGACTATCGGGTGACAAAACGTCCTAAAACAGGGATGTCAGACTAATTTTTGTTTTGGGCAAAAATAAAATGTTCCAAAGGTTGAGCCAGAACAGATAAAACCCATAAAAAATAATTAAAATAGCAATAAATAGATGTGTCTGGATCTGACGAGTATAACGGCGCATTAGGCTCATTGATGATAAAGGGAAAAAAATAGGAGTGAATTTTTGTCAAAAAATTAGGCAGAAATTTTGAGATTAATCTCAGTGATTTTAGTTCTGTTTGTTTTCTGTGTGTTGTAAAAACGTTATGGTGCCTTTTTGAGTTTATATTAATAATAAAAAACCTACATACAATCTAGCATGGAGCCCCCTAGTGGACATGGAGGATTTTTTTTCCCTTTTGCGTTCCCTCGCAATAACATACGGATCAGTTCATGCGACATAATTAATACTTAAAGTCCTTCTTACAGTGTCCACCATATTTTCTGCTATAATATAGGGTTTTAGTAGGTTTTTTCCACGTATATTAATATCTTCTTTATGAAATATGTAAAGTTTTATGCACCACAAACCTATGAGCAAAATGCAAAAGCAGTTTGTGTTTGTTACCCAGTGGGGTAATAATGTCATATCTGACTGTTTTGATTGTGTCTTTTTGTGCTGGTAGTCTGAATGGTTAATAAAGATGTGCAGTTCCATCTCAACTTTACACAAACAAACACAAACATGCAGTGAATAAATTTATTTTCAATCAGTTTTTTGCAACAAAACAACTGAAACACTGGGTACTTTTAAATCTCAACTTAAAACCCACCTGTTCAGAGTTGCTTATTTTTAATGTTTTTATCTTTACTTTTTAATTTCTATTCATTTTTCTTTTTCACTGTTTCCTTTTAAATGCCTTCTTAAAATCTATTTCCATCTCTCACTATTTATTCAACATCACATGCTGGTTTTATTTTAATTATGTGAAGCACTTTGAAATGCCCTGCTGCTGAAATTTGCTATACAAATAAAATTTGATTGATTGATTGATCAAAGAGGCTGCGGCTCTGTAAGTGTGTATATATTTGCAATTTTAAATCATCATTTGTGAATGTATATTAAACAGATTAGGGCGTATTGGCTAATTTATTGTGGGGTAACACAAAATAATGTTTTTCCCATGTCCACTAGGTGGCTCTGTAATATAGTGACCAACCACTAAATAAGCTGAATGGACAACATCCATGTTAGTCAATATGATTGTGATGCTACAGATGCTAGTCACTACATTTGGTTTAAATGTAGCATTGTTGCTAATTTTCAGCAGCACCACCCCTGATTGGGGTCAGATCTTCATAAATGTTCTTATCACAGTAAAAATGCCGGTGTTGAATTAACACCCAAAAGTGTCTATATGTGTCCAAGTCAGCTGGTGTTAAATTAACACTTTTGAAAGTGTTAAAAGATTGACACCCACTTTTTGTTAAATTAACATTGGTCTATATACTGAAATGGGTTAAAGAAAAGTTAAACTTTCCATTTCTGTGTCTTGTTTTGAATATTTTCCACTGGATTTGATTGATATTGACACCTTGTGGGTCAATTATTTAC
>CAEGAF010110726.1:0-47929 GCA_903067075.1 Micropoecilia bifurca
CTAGAGTTCTCTCTATTCTTTTATCTATGACAGATATATATATATATATATATATATATATATATATATATATATATATATATCTATATATATATAATACAAAGGTTTTTAACAGGAAAAATAAGAATACTCACTCTGTCCATTTGTCTATCCATTTGCCGTTTTAATATTAGAAATGATCTCTGCTGTCATCAATTTATTGTGAGAAGAATGACTCAAATGTTTGTTTTTCTTTTGGTAAGAAAAGTGCAGATCCCCAAATATGTTTTGATAAACTATTTTTAAAAAGGGGGCAATCATTGATCTATGTTCCAGGTCGCCAGTTATTCCAGCTGTTTGCTCCTTAATACTCAGTGTATAATGGCTCTTTTACCAGGAGGAATATGGTTGTAGCTCTGCAACCTTTCATCACCCAGCTCCTTGTGGTACAAATGTTTGAAATATAATGATTTTTTTATTAAATACAAAACAGCCAACTAAAACCCAATTGGGCAAAGCTGAGTTAATAAATGTAATTAGCTTTTAATGGTCCCCGTTTCTCTGCTAGAGACCAGGCATGACAAAATTTACTCGAGGGACCCGAGGCTCCTTTCCCAAATATTCATTTTAAACACGGTCTCTGAGCAGCCGCATACTTATTTTGTAGTCTGTCAAAAGCAACTGCTGCTTATTTTTGCACCACCTGAGAAATCCCACCAAGTTTAGAAGAAAACACGCAAAAATTTACATACTAATTGAAGCAGCATGACAGGGTTGACAGACACCCCGGCCTCTAATAGGAAGCTGCAGATTAGGTCCACAGGAAGAAGAAATGGGGGGGGGAAGCCTTTCGTTTCTCCGTTAGCGTGCAAACATTGTCACAGAATGTGAACAGCGAGAACCGTTGCTGCTCGTCGCGTCGCATTGTTCACCTGCTGGCTAAGTTTTTAAGAATTTCTGTTCGCGCAGAGCAACGTGGACGATGGGTGCTGAGGATTATGAATTTCCTGGAGGAAAACAAAAAGGGGCACACAGGCAAACAAAAACATGTCGAGCTGGAAAACGGGGGGGAAAAAAAGGGTCGAGTCAAAACGCCACGGACCCACAGGAACCGATGGGAGTGGCACGCGGATCAGTGGCTCCCCCTCCTCTCCCGGGGCAGATTACACAGACTTCACACAATGAGAGACAGGAATATGGCAGCGGCTCACTTTTCCTAGCCTAATTATCAGACGCCATATTGGCTCTCATCGGGAGGAGAGGAGGTAATTTTGTTTCCGAGTCCTTTTGGGAAATTAATTCATTTTACTAAAGTGACTTGGTAATTACAGTGACATCAAGGTTAATTGCCAAATCTGTATTGCTTTGGCGCCTTCAACGTCAAAGAAATCTGTTCTCTAAACACTCACCAGCAGACAACAGGCCACACAGGAGACACGGGCGCACACACACACGTGCCCTGGCTGCGCCGGGCGTCCCGACTGTGTTGACAAAACCTTCCCACCAATTTGCAAAGATCATGAAAACAATGCTGTAACTTGAAAGTTTTTTTTCCCTCTAATCTTTTATTAAATTATTACTTTTTAGTAGTTCACGCCCAGTCAATTCGGACGGAAATTTGTGAGTAGCAATTTTCTGATTGGATTTAGGTATAAGATTTGAATCACAAAGCTGCTTTGACCTAAACCTTTCCATTGTAGCCTATATATTGCCTATATTTTTACACTTTTTGTGCTGATGTGAGGTGAAGTGCTGCCTCAGTAAAGTCTTTCTAGACCAACATTTTTTCTTCTAACATTGGAATTGATTCTGACCAGCTTTCCCATAAAAGCATTGCTGCATCATGATGCAGCCAACAAAAACAAAATGTTCTCTTTAAACCAAACAGTGTTTGACATGTAGATTCTTTAACAAAGACAAGATGCTTAGAGTGCATAGTTTATTTTACTAAGCACATGACTACCAAAGACAGGTGGGTGAACCAGGTTTAACTTTTCCCACCATCTAATTTTAAGCGAGGTTAAAATATTTTGCAACAGTGGTTATACGCATTACCTTCTTGAAATTTATAAATTTACATACACATATCTTCTGGTTCTAGTCTGCTCTGCATCCTCAGAAGCAAACATGGAGAAGCAACATTTAACTTCTATGCACCACAAAATCTGGAACAAATTTCCAGAAAACTGGAGAACAGCTGAAACACTGAGGCTAAAAACCCAGCTGGTTAGAGTTCCCTTTGAGTACTAGTAAGCGGAACAGTGACCAATATAACTTATGCGTATTTGCTTGTTTATTTTGATGATGTTTACTACCCATTTCATAATTGGTTACTGTGTTTTTATGGTGTAAAGCACTTTGAACTGCCTTGTGGTTTAAATGCGTTATACAAATAAACTTGACTATCTCTCAAATTCACATAATTTGAGAGAGCTTAGATAAGGATGCCAAAGCTTTGTAACCATCAAATTTGTTGACGAGAGGTTAGATAAAGGCACATTCCGATGTATTTAAAGGTAGCGTCTCAAACACATTGCTGATTTCTGTAACGTTATGAAAAAAATCAAAAGAAATGAGCCAAGATATTGTGGAGCTCCACAAATCTTTTTCATGTGTAAAAGATGCTTTAATTCTGGCTGTTTAATAAGGAAAGCAAATAGTAACTGGTAGTCTTTGTGTCTGATTCAACAATCAGTGAAACAATAGCAGAAAAACGCCAGGGGAAAAAACTGCTGAAAACAAAACATCTCTAATCCATTGCCTCTTTCAAAATAAAGCTCTTCATGTAAGGCGTTTCAATACATTCTAAATTAGATTATTAAACTGATTTTCCTAGATGTTATAATCTGTGTGAACTTATAATTTCCTATTAGATCTTTGCTACTAAACATTTTACAGCAATCTGACTGAAGTTAGAAGCAATGCATTGATATAGTTAGAGGAAAAACTGAGGAAGACTGTAAGCCTGATAACACCCAAGATGTGAAATTTATATCTAAATAAGCATATTATTTGCAGTATTTTTACCTGCCATATATACTGTATGTATACCTTACTTGCTGCAGACAGCTGTAGATTTTCACACAAAAAGTTTAAGTACAAAGCAAAGTTACTGCAGTGTAACTTCTACGTTTAGCACCAAGCTGAAAACATTTATTCTCCTTGGACCAAATCAACAATAGAAACCCTCTTCCTCGTGTAAAGGGCCGGAATCAAGTGCCAACGATGGTTGTTATGAAGCGTGTTCGTTAAAAGTTTTCCAGAACGCCCAAGTATAGCGTTGCTCCATAAATATAACTGCTGATTCTTCTGCTTGTATCCCTGAGTAATTAGAAAAATAGATATATTTTGCCTAATGTTGGGGCCCGTGCTTTTCTGCCGACCCGTCTCCAAAACACTTTGAAGTCCTCCTTGATGTCTTTTTTTTGTTTCTTCAGTTCCCTCTAGACAACAGCTTTTTCCTAAATTGGCAAATAAATCAGGGAGAGAATAATGTATAAAAAAAAAAAAAACAGTCCAGCTGCCCTTCCTCACTATATCAGCCACACTGCAGCAAGAGTTGTCATCACTTCCAACGCTTGAAAAAGCAAATCGAATGATATGAAATGTCAGAATTATTCCATAGTGAGATGGTTTAACAACCGCAAGTCAATAGATATGAGAAACTGAAACTTATTCTTTGAAGGAGTCATCTTTTATCAAACAGCCAAAAAAGTATCACTATTGGAGCCAGTATAAGAGTGTTTCTTTTAACTTATTCTGGTATACTGAAAGCTAATAATATATACAAATTCAAATGTAATCATTTATTGTGAAGCTCTTTTAGTGTGCATGTGGGAAAAAGTAAAACTTTAAGATGATGTTCAAAGTGCATTGATTTACAAACTAACAGATATTAAATATTAGCATCTTCAAGCTATGCAATCAGAATAAGACGCCAATAAGAGTACAGCTGGAACCAAATGTCAAAAATTTTGGTTGAAAGAAGGAAAACGCTTTTTTTTTCAATAAATAAATAATATTAAATCTGTCCTGAATGTTAGGAATTACAATTTAAAAAATCTCTATTGCCATTGGAAGTATTTCTATTGCCACAATAACAGAGACTTTTGTTACATTTTGAAGACGAGCTATTTTAAAATCTAAGCTTTAACCAAGCTTTTATCTTGAAATGTTTCTTCAATATTTCAGTGTATTCTTCTAGCCTCAAAATGTCAGCTAGTTTGTGATGTCCACCCGTCTCTCCTAAGATGACGATGCTACACCAAACGTCCCCGTTTAGATGACAGGTGGCCTTGGAAACCTTCCTTCTTAGGTAATCATGGCGAAATCAGACATATAGTCTCATTTAACATCAGTCTTTATGTAGAACATGTAGCTATCTGGTTTGCAGCACTCAGTAAGCTCTGGAACCTTGTTAATGTCAGTAAGGAAACCCACAACAGCGTTTTGAAGCCTCGTGTTATCTCGGAGTATAGCTTCTAAAATGTCTGCAGTGTGTGTTTGCCTTTTATATCCTCACAACAGGTGCTGCATCAACCCGTCCAGGATGTTCCTAGACGCTGTGGGAATCCCTCAGGCCGCAGTCTCCCGCTGCCTGGTGCAGCTGCCAACAAGCTGACTTACAGAAAAGTATATTGAACTAACAACCATCCAGTAGATTCCACTGAGAAAGCCAATTGTGTCAAAAAATACAACAGCAGTTAAATAACAGGTTGGGTTATGATTGAAAAGCACAGCAACTGCATGGCTTGGAAATGTGCTTTAAGAGTGAATTTGACAATTTCAGAGAAAAAAAATAATTAAAACAAAACTTTCACTTGTGTTTATTTCACAGTGTTGTGGATTTAAGATACTTTGAATGAATACTACTGGGGTTTGAATGCATGTATGAACGACAAGCCACTCCAAAAGCTGTAAGTGAACTGTAGCACAGGGAATTCTGGGAAAATACAAACAATTTTGAAGGAGAAATGGTTTGATTATCTTCTGCAATTGACGAAAAAATAATTCCTAAAATCACAAAAATCAGACAACCCTCCATTTTTGTTTACATTGCATGAAGGAGGAGGTTGTGCTCATGTATTCTTCAGACATTTTTGTATCATTTCCTACAAAGGTGCATGTTGCAGTGCCACCACAGGCGAGGAGGGGAACAGTTTTGTCAAAAGCTTTGGTTAGTTTTTAATAGTTCTGTGCGATACCAAACTAATCCAACAGAGTCTTCTGGGGCCATCAGGTGAAACTATCCTTAGTTAAACAATGATAAATACATTTGTATAAAAAGATATTTTTCTCCTTTTCAACTTCAAAATTATTTGCTAATTTCTGTTGGTCCAACTCTAAATAAAGCATGTTAGTTTTAAATATGAATATATTTTAAGTGTGTGGAGCAAGAAGGATTTTATAATCCATAGTTTTAAATTCAACACAGTTTATTTGGACTCTGCTCTCCGATACCCTGTAACATTTCTAAACTATTATAATGACGTGCCGTCTTCTCATGTCACTCCCAGGAGAATTATATATGCCTATTTATATATTTTTCTTCTACTTCCCTAATTTCCATGTCATGCCTGTGTTTAGGATAAACATTTCTGGTTGGTTGGGAAAACAGAACAGAGAAACAGATGTCCGTTTAAATGTCATGTTTGTCGCTGAGGCTGCGCTGACATTTCAGGCCCAGACTTTCACCTCTCGGATTTCCGCGCTGTGACTCATTACCAGAATCGGGTCGAGTCTGAGCAGTTGTTGTGAATAAACAGGATTTAATTGATAGCTGACCTCTCACATCAGTGAGCAAATGGGACCAAAACCAAGCGCACGCCAGGAAGACTTAACTACGCTTGTGTATCCGAGCTGATGCATCCCCATTTGCTGGTTCGTTTTTTTGTTTGTTTTTATTTTTTGGTTTTTTCTCCCCTCGCTTCCGTGAGCGGAGGATGCGTGACGACTGCTGCATATGCAGTTAGGGCAGCTGGTGGCCACCGATATTGATAATGGCACTGTGGACACTCAGCTTCTTGTCCTATTAATCACACCAGCCCGAGCTGTGACCTTTCTCCAGGCCCGCTGCTCTGGGCCAAGCCCAGTCCCCTGCCTCCACTGCCCCCCAGGGGAGCAGGAGGCTAACATCACTCACCCCGTGTCCGCTAATGTCAGCCCTGAGCCCGGCTGTAGTGGCTCCCTGGCCCCGCCCGGGGCCCCGGACAACACCACGGGATGACAGAGACATTGATCACTCAGGAGGATCAGGCTGTCTGAGTCGTGGGTAGGACACAGGCAGCTTGCGTGTGTGTGTGTGTGTATATATATATATAAGTGTGTGTGTGTGTGTGTGTGTGTGTGTTTTGATACAACACCAATTGAGACTGGTAAGCCTAATTAGGCTTCACATCTGGGCCTAATGAGCAAATCAAGACCCATCATTGATCAAGAATCAACTGGCCCTGAGCTGCTCTATGACTGGTTTCGGCTGTGAATCACTCTGTTACATGTGCCAGACGAGAACAAATATTTATTTAGGAGATTCTGAATAAATCTACATAACATGCCACCGATTACAAGAAAATAACTGATTTTACATTTTGCTGCATCGCAACCAGAAGTTTTCATGTATTTTATTAGAGCTATCAACAGTAATGTGTGCAATGAATCTAAAATACATAATGCAGAGTGATCGCATTATGTATTTTGACTTCAAAGCCTCTCTCCTGGCTTGGTGGCTTGGTTCAAAGCATCACGCTTCACGGTCTTGTACTGCGGTCAACAGTGCAGAGTCGCAAACAAGAGTGAAAAGATGAGCGAGGAGAGTCATCCTGGTGAGCTCAGCAACAGATTTCACTTTACTAAACACCATGGCTAGACCGGACATCCCGGTCCAACCATGTCCAGTCTAATGGCCTTGATGCAGCCGCCCTGAATTTGAATCCCATCCTTGGTTCCTTCGTTCATGTCTTTCTGCCATACTGTTTGTCCCTTTCATGTCAGATTACTGCCAAATAAAAGCCACTTGTGCCCAATAAAATTATTTAAAAAGACAGACAGACGCATAAAATACCGCCATGGACCTTTATATAAAACCACAGTCCTTCTGCCAAATCACAATCAGTTCTTAGTTAACATTTCTAAATTACGTTTCAAACAAAATTACCACTTTTAAAACTACCTGGAAATCTGGAAAATGTATGTTTGCTTTTTTTTTTGAGACAATAAAATCATCTTAAACATTTTGAAACATTTCAAGCTTACAAAAGTAAGCATTGTGATTAATCACCCTAAAAGTATGACTGATGTGATTACATTTTTTTAAATAGTCTGACAGCACTAGGTTTATGCAACAAACACAAATTACCGCTTCATTGTGAAGTGAAAAGAAATGGATGCATAGCTCCTGAATGTGTTTTACAAATTAAAATATGGAGATATGCTGCTCTGATACATTTGTAAAAAAAGGAAAAAATTGGTTTACAATTAGGATGTACTTAGTCAATCACATAAATTTCCATTAAAATACATCGTAGCACATAATGAAAGTCTAGAGAGGGCTGAGTAATAAGAATACTTTTGCAAAGCGCCACATTCCTCTGATATCCATCCTCCTCTAGTCTCTTTCCCCTTGTATTAGCATTTAAACCCATCAGCACCAACAAGCAAATCCTGCTTCCTTAAATCAATTAGTCTCTGCATGTTGAGTGTAACTAATAGCCTTGCTGAATCCTAGATTAAATATGCTAGATACAAGCCGAGTATGAAGAAGGATAGTTAAGATAATTAGGAGTGATAAATCCTTCAGAGCGAAAGCAAAAAAAAAAAAAGATGCGTGTTGGAGGGATGTGAAACACTGCGTTTGGGTAGGATCATAGCCTGAGAGAAACGGAGGAGGTTAAGATGGGTTTGTTAAGAGGGTTAAAAGGCAAAGAAAAACAAAATATGAAAAAAGAAAATTTTAGGATGAGAGTCCAACAGCCATCAAGTTGTTTTCTGCATCGCCTCAAGCTCACCAGATGGCAAGGGCTCATCTTTACTTCACCCTCAGAGTTTTTGGCAGTGGCCACTGTTCTCTACTGTCTTCTAGTCTAGTTAAGAAGCTGCATGAACGCAGAGGAGACTCCACTCGTAGCTCTCCGTTTTAGCACTCTGATCTCCGGCTCACAATTCTTTTTTTTTTTTTATTCCAGATTTACAATCTGGTGTCATGACTCCTCCAGACTTCAACTAATGTCCACATCAACCCAACACACAGCTTAGCGATAGAGATCAATCCATGTGTGAAATGTTCCAACATCTCAGTGCATTTACATCACCTCAAATTTGAAGTATGAATAAAGTAGAATTTTTCGCTGACATTTCCTCCCACACAATTGAGTCAAGTGTGAAGCAATTTCTTATGTGAAATTCAAAGTATGTGTCATGTGTGCATACATGATTCAGTGCAGGGAAAGGTTTGACCTCACATATGTCTTCTGATCATTTCAAGTTTTTGACCCTGAATGTCTTCCCTCATGTCACTGCATATTAATATCCAACTCCTTTAATTAAGCCACTTCAAAATGTTTGTTTATAAAGCTAAGATGTTCTTTTTCTGAAGTTTTGTATTAATAGTTTGATTTCACTGACTTTGTTTTTCATCTCATCTTGATGTGTTCCTTTTTTGGCATTTTTTGCTCCATCTTTTTAAGGAATTTCTTCTTTTCATGGGTGTGCATGTATTTTTATAAGGTTCCTTTCTACACAGGACCAGGCTGGCTTTGAAAATTGTTCATGATTCGTAAATGAAAGCTGCTCTTTGTATTATTTACTCGGATTATGATTGTATGACCTTAACATTTGTTTTGGGGTCTGAAAGACTGAAGTTTGTGGGTGAAAAAGTAGAACCAGAAGAAATGTGGACCAGCGCCAACATTTGTAGGCGACACAGAGACCATTTACCAGATGCAACTAAGAATACTTCACTTATTGCTTAATTCAAAATACATTTTCTTTTTGCTACCTGCTTTATTTACTCTCACCTACTGCGAAGAAAATTGGTAAGAAAATTAAGCACATTTTTAATAAAAAAAATTGTCACATGTATTTTTTATGTTTACGTGTCCATTAAGAAAATACACTTCTTTACAAGATTTTTTGGAATTACTTCAGAAAACCGAAAATCACTTAAAGCTTTAACAGAAACAAAACCCATTTTGGCCTTGAACCCAGTAGAGCTACTTACTAGATACTAGATTTGAAACTTGTCAGTTTATATGTAAGTGGACGAAAAACATGAGTGTGATAGTGAACAGAGCTCCAAATGTACATACAGACAAATTCAGTGGTATAATGTAGTTTTAAGCGAATTTAAAAGTTTACCTATTAAACACGCATCGACTTCTTCAAACTCATCTTTTGGGATGTTTGCTTGACTACAACAAACTGAGTTTATGTTGGTCAAAAAGTCTTGAAACAGTTCAAAAGCTAACAGTAAATTTAAAACCATCAAAGTGTTCCTAATAAAGTGGCCGGGGAGTGTAGATATCAAGACAACCAACAGAGAGAAAGGAGCTAGAGTGTGTGACTAATTATGAGAATATGACAAAGTCTTTGGCCCAAAAACAATCTACTCCCACAGTTTCCAGTGATGGCTTCGATTGCACTTGGACTTCTCAGCTCAGAGACAGAAATGTGTCAGTATTTGGGAAGAATCGTCATTTTTCTGAAGATATTTGTTCTGGCCTTGTAGAAAAGAGTGAATGGAAAGAAAAAAAAAGTTAAATTACAACTTCGTGTTCAGCTAGATTTACACACCCGTCTGTGACGAGGTCTGTCTTCGTCAGAGCTAATAAAAGTCACCGAAGCTCTCCGTCCTCGTGAGAGATGCTTTATTTTTTTTTCCTTCTGCCATCCAAGACAAAAGCAGACATCTAATTTAGACCGAGCCACACAACAATGACTTTTATTAGAGAGGTAAATATAAATGTTGGTGGAAGCTGAACACACAGCTGTGGCTGATACCCCGAAACCGAAACAACGCCCAAGTGGCTTCGATTTTGAGTCTCAACTCACCTCCAAGAGTTCAATCAGCGCTTCCCGGCTTGGCTTGGTTCCGTTAGGCTGCCTCCACGTTCAAATGACATAACAAGAAATACAGACTGTGCCAGTTTCTACAACTTCACGTAACTCTTTAGAAAAACACCCACTCAGGTCCTTGGAGATTAATCTGCAAAATGTTAACATAGGCATATCATTAACGCGCATAGAGGGATGCACTGATGTGCTGAGTGCTCATTATTTGCTCCACAGCGTTAAAACAAAGTAGCATCATCAATGTGCCATGAAGAAATATTTGCTTTTTTTTGGTCGGACTTGGACATTTCAGATCATCACTCAAATATTAGCAGAGAAGTAAAAACAAAAAGACGTTTGTAAAAGGAGGACTTAATTTATTAAGGGGGGGAAGCTATCCAAAGTAAATAAAGCAATAGCTCACCTTGCCACTCTTGGTGCCAAAAGCATTATCTGACTGTGAGTGCTTTTACAATTCTGCCCCACTCTTCTATATAAAATAGCTTTACTTCAGCTATTTTGGTCATTTTTTTTGGTTAACTTTGACTAGGTCTTTCCAAAACCTTTATTTTGTGTTTCTGCTACAGAGTGGGATTCGTAGTTCTGTCAGTTACTGGTTATCTGACAGGAAGTTGTCCTGAAGCAGCAAAGAAACCCTAGACCTTCCTACTGCCAGAATCGGGTTTGACTGTGGGTGTAACAGTTGTAAAATGCTTTATTGCAGTGGTTCCCAAACTATTTCTGGGCTCCCCTATGGATTACAAATAGTTCGCTAGTTGAAAGACGTGTGTGTGTGTGTGTGTGGGGGGGAGATTATATACATATATATTTATAAATCAACCATATACATTTAAACCCCCTAGCATCATAGCTCACATTGTGTACAGCACTTGAAAGTGAAAAGGTGTAAATTGGTCACGTCTTGGTGTTAAAAGGGTGTGAAAAAAGTAGAAGCTTATAGTCCGGAAATGACGGTATTTAAAGATCTTCTTAAACAATTAGGTGTGGGGGTTAAAAATGCAAAAACTTTAACTTGTAAGTGGCCAAATCTTGTTCACAGAAAGGTAAATAGACTGCATTTTTTCCCCGCCCCAAATGAAGGCCGGGCAATCTTCACAATGCATTTGTAGCGGCTCAGTGGGGCATCGGAGGAAGCACAGCAAGACATGAGAAGGACTCTGTGGCTAACTGGTGCATCACATTTTATGAGACGTCTGTTCTCCTCCCATGGGTTTTCCCCGACTGACTGTAGACATCAGCTGTCAGTCGGAAAGCCTGACAAACAGCCCACAGCCACACATGTTGAGCCGGGTAGTGCAACAGTAAACAGCGATTTGAATGGCTCGAGGCATTTTAAGGGGCGATCTGACAGTGAAGCGTAAGCCATCTCTTTACAAAAACCAGAGGGCATTAACAGATTAACCTCAATATCTGGTATCTAACCCTTATTTATTGAGTCTCGTCCACGGCAACAGCCCACCGACTACGCTTCGACTGCAAAGGTGAGGAGTTCTCCAAGCGACATCGTGAGGTCTGGCCTCCCACTCGTTCTCCAGTGCCTCCTCCTCCACAGTCTCAGAAGAAAAGGCATCATTCCCCTTTATATTGGCCACCTTGACGGCTTTGAGATTAGCTTCAATAAATATGAGGACCGGCAGTTTTACTGCACGGTTCATTGGCATGGTGGATGATAGATATTATGTGCCGTGGGTTAAGGGAAAGTATGTCGTCGAACGGACAAGGAGAAACGGCAAAGTCGAATGGATGATAATGAAAGAGCAGATGCTAGTTTTTGCAGGGATGGATAATAAACATTTGTGAATCGAAAAAATGCCTTACAATTCCCAAAGTAAACCATTACTGGGAGAAGGTAAACAAAGCGCCGTTTTAGTAATCTGGCCGTCGGTGAATCTGAATAATTTCTAAAACATAATAAAAAGGTTCGGGCCAAGACTCTACCTTATTCTAACAACAAAGTATGATTTGGTGTTATAATTTTTTTTACTACTGCATTGGGGAGTTACTGTTTGCAGGATTAGATGATCATGCATTCACTAGAGAGGACGAGGGTGAATATACTTCAGCTAAACGAGTATTCAGTGAGGCCCAGACTGGCTTCAGGAGGAACTCATTTGCACCAGAGCTGCCTAGGTTTTGCTCTTGACCAGGCCAGCAGTTTCCCTACAGGGGAAAAACAAGATAACAATATGTGTCCTTTTCTCAGTGCTGACTAAATAAAGGGAGTGCCTTTGGAGGACAATGGCTTTGCAACTATTTCCCCAAATCTCAGGGTCAAAATCATTTCATTTGTACATATTGCCAGCAATGCAGAATTAAAGTTTTTTCTGACTGTTTTAACATTCAGTTTGTATCTTATTTTTAATTTATGCTAAATGGCTTTCAAACAATGTTAAAAGCACATGTTCCAAATAACTAAGAGTCAATAAACATAAAACTTATTTCACGTAAGCAGTTAATGCACACTAATTTATTCAGTTTTATTGTTAGACAGAATTTTCTCAGGATTAAAGTCATTTTATTTCCTCATATCTTGGTGTTTTTGGGGTGGGTGACTGCTTTAACGACACCTGAAAATGAAAAATCTATAAATACAATACAATACAATGGGGGTTTTAAAAAGAAAATGAGGAATAATAAAAAGCATAAAAATATCAATGTGGATATTTTGTACAAAGAATTAGGCAAGAAAACAAGATGGACATTGAGCAACAAAACATCACCAATTACAGTCTATGTAATTTAATATTAGCTGCAAAAACACCACAATAAGTCCAGCATAAATGGTTTATAGAGTCTATTAGATTCACCAGCCAAAGCAGCAGCATTATTAGCATTAATCCAAAATTAGCTTAGCTCATCAGTGAAATTATTCAAGATGGAAACTGTTTGTCCAAAGGTTAATCATGAGGTTTTTCTGCTTACAACCAATGAAAACGTGACATTTAAGAGCTTTGTGTTTGATGACTGCTTTGAGGTTTTTATTTTCAATAGGCACTTTCATTCTGACAAACAATTACTGAATGAGCTACAGATAGACAGATAGTATATAGGTAGAATTAATATGAAAACCAAAACAGTAGAAGTCAGAAAATATAACGTCTATCGAGCTAAAATGTGATTGCAATGAATCATGGTGGCTACTGATAAATGGTCAATTATCCTCCCTGACAATCCGTATATTTGAAGCTTTGGATAGATAACAAGCTTACTGAATGGAAACAATCATGACTTTTTTTAAATAGCCTGACTGGAAAGAATAAAAACTGTAAGTAATGTTTATCTTCTCGTAGTGATAATATACTGTTTTAAAAAATCTGTGGATTCTTCTGTAATCGTCAGTCAAGCTAATTTCTGTCAGTGGTTACATTGATTTTAGCATGTCCACGCTGGGCTAAAATTAGCTCAATTAAGCAAGTAAATTAGACAGATGAGCAATTGCTTAAAAGTTTGGAAAGGCTGGAAAGAAAGATGAGACAAAGTAGATGATTTTTAACAAGTGTTTTCAGTTATTTAGTTTTCTTTAGCCAAGAACAAGTAAAACCATGTTAATTAAAAAATAATTAATTTGAACTGGGATAGACACTGTGTCAATGCTTAAGCAATATCCAGAAATAAAGCAGAAGAATGACAATAACTTCTAGAAGATCAGTATTTAATGACTGAGAAATTATTTTGTTCAACAGTAAAATAATCGTTCTCAATTTCAGTGCATACTGTTCAGCGCTTTCCAGAAAGCACAGAGGAGAAGGATATGGCAGAATATTACAGACGTCACTCGACTTTAAATAAGACCAGGCCAGATGTGATTTCCATGGACAGTCAGTCCTCAGCTTGCTGAAATATTCTATAAAAAAGGAGCATTTATGGTGACTACAGATGGAAATCTGGAAAAAGTAAAACCTTCACAGCCTGCTTTAGCTGCTGAGTTTTAAAGGCAGTCCTTTAATAAAAAGTGACAGCCAAAGAAATACAACACACAAGTTTTATTATGACACTGTGCAAGTTGCCTTTGTGCCGAAACAAAAGAGCTTTAGACATGCACTCCTTGATTCTTTTCTATGGTTCCTATTAAATCTGTACATGGAGACCAAAGAACATTTTAGTGACTATTATACTAATCAGTTATAGTTTCCACTTCCTTTTTAGTTATTACAGCTTTTAATCCATTTTTAATAATTACATAGCGGGGTGGGGTGTATTGATTAAGACAAAAAAGGATTCTTATCCTTCTGAATATTTCTTTGAAGTATGCCTTATAGCAAGGTTAGCGAAATATAAGATTCCATTCTCCCTCTGTTCCCTAAATTATTGTAAAATCTAATAAAAATATAATGAGTCATGATCCATGACTCAATATAATGAATCAGGACCTATTCAAATCCTAAGCACAGTATCCAAAGTGAACTCTATTCCACTTGCAGTGTCACCAAAAAGGACTCATTTATAGTTTTCCCACGTTTTGTTAAAATGGAAACTAAGCATTTTAAACATTGTTGCCTTTCCAAAAAACATATGTAAATTAACTTATAATTGTTTCAACTGTTACAATTATATGAAATGGTGACCATTGTTGATATCAAATGTGCAGACATGACCTGGTTTTAGACATTTGCTGAGGCAGATAAGATTGGTGGATAAGATTGGCAACACATAAATATCGGCTGACTACAGATCTCCTAAAATTAAGGAAATCTGTGCCAATAAATCGGTCCAAACCTCTATCAATTGTGGCGGAAGACGCACATACAGCGTCAACTGGATTGAGCAATCTGCTGCGAACAAGTACGTTGGAGCGTCAACACACTGAACCTGGCTAGAACCGAACCAGACATTGACCAGTTAGAAAGACACTTATCAATGGAGACGGTGGCCACTAAGGCAGAGGTTTTTCCTCGTTGATACAGAAACACCCTTAAGAAACCCAACAAATATGCTGGGTCTTCTGAGATGATTGCGACTCGGGAGCAGACTGAGTCTGAGCCCGAGCCCAGACTTGCATCCAACTGAACATTTGCAGAAGGACTTAAATATGTTTGTATTTTAATGCTGCCAGTCCATCCTGACTAAGACTGAAATCATCTGCAAAGAAAAATGAGAGAAAATAAACTGCGAAACAGATGTGCCGATATTATAGAGACACACTCATGGATATTCATGGCTGCCATTGCTACAAAGTTGCTTCAATGAGAGCAAACATTTCACAAATTACTTTTTTTTTTACCTTCAATATTCTTAAATCTTAGTGGAAAAAACATGTCTGACAGGTATTATGCATGATTCTGCTGTTTTTAAACTGACTGTGAATTAAAGTGAATCTTTGCTAAAAGTCACATATCAACCCATGTGCAACAACTGAATCTAAGCCCATATAAAAGAGTACATTTAGATTGCCATATCACTCATACTGTATATGAATAGCTTGCGCTGTGTTTTGTGTCCCGCTGCTCCTGCTGTGAAGTGTTGCAAATTCTTTTCACTCAATGCAACAATCCGAAATGACCTTAATGTCGACAACAAGGACACGAGCGATGGATTACTTGTCAATTTGACTGCATAACAGAATCGTGGCGTTGGAAGATGAATTACCCTGCAAACCAGGCAAGACAAGTTGGCGTGTGTGTTCATTTAAACCCGATTTATGTATTTAACGGCTTACGACGGGGCGTGCGTGACAGAGTGCCGCCGGCTGCCTAATTCAGATGTATTACAGCCAATGGCGAGCACCTCTGACTGACAGGCAAAACATAACGCTTGGAAACAATTATTCACATGCAGGACTCTGCATTAGGTGACCGCTGAGCTTAATGACAAATGTTTTATTTCTGAGCTCAAATTAATTCCCTCCATCAGCATCTATGAGTGTCTGCTTGGAGGAGAAGTAAGCAATGCTGGGCTTTTTTCCCCCCTCTGATAAGTGCCCTCTGTCTTATCATTGTCATGAGCAATGCTGCCACCTTTGCTGATTTAATCAGGGCCTGTCAATGTGTCCGCACCGCTCGAAGCTTTGTGTTCATCTTTAAGTGCTGCAGAGCGTCCGCACAATAGGAAGGCTACTCCTGATCAATACGTCAACAGAGATGACAGGCTTGTTAGTGAAAAACGTCCCCTAGTGTTTGGCTTACAGATTTTCTTAGCGCTGTGGTCTTACCTTGCAGGAGTATTAATACACCTTCGACTTTTTAAATAACCTTCTGTGTATTTTGGGGATTTTAAGTGATCGATCAGTGTGACGTGGGGCACAGTTGTGACATTTCTAGGCCTGTTTTTTTTTTTAATGCAATGTTAGTGGTGCATGCTAACATTGTGCAACATTTCCACGGTCAAACATGGCGGAGGAGGCTGCTCGAGTTGATCGGATGATGGATCATCCTACCACAGCTCTTAGACGTCCGTGTTGAGAGAATCTGTTGACAAGTGTTAAGTTTGTATTCCAAAAAAACGTGGCCTTTGTGGAAGAGTTGCAATCAAAATCAGTTAATGAAAGCTAAAGGGAAGTCATGTTTAAAGTTTGCCACAAGTGATGTAGCATACATATGAAAGAAGTGTTTGGTCTTATGCTAAATGCTATCAAAGAAAAAACTGAAATCAACCTAAACAAAATAATAGCATACAAGCATCTTCAAGTGATCCAGTAGTCCAGTCTGCAAAAGATGTGAGGAAAATAAGGAGCAAAAATATATTTTGTCATATGTACACACCCGGTTTGAACATCTAAAGTCAGATTTATGGTCTCCTGCAATACTTTCATTGCATTTTCTTTAGAAAAATTACTCCATTCAAGAAAGAATATTTTGTCGCAAAATTATTTGTTTCCCATAGATTTTTAATACTACAGAAAATGGATTCAGTTTCCCTTTATGTTAAATTAGATGTTTTTATTTTTAAATCTAAAAACATCCATACAATGAAAGCTCTTTAAGATTGTAAATAAATGTGAATTCTGTTTAGAAGAGCAAGGGGACAAAGATGAGTCTTTCAGATGCAAAGTTTGCCATTTTCTGGTCAATCACATATATTAATATAATAATAAAATACATAGAAGTTTGAGCTCATAACATAATGTAATCAAGTATATTAACATCTACCAAGGCTCACAAAGATATGCGTGGATGTTGTTATGTTTGTGCCTTTTTACTTTCAGACATCTATGTTGTCATGCGGATAAATCTTCCCAAAACTTTTTATTCAGAAAAGGAAAAAGCAATGGACTGACAAAAAAAACATCATTAAACTATGAATTTCTTTCTTATTCATTCAAGCATTCAGACCCAGCGCATCGCATCTATTTAGAGCAGCCAAATTGATTCAATTTGCCATGTTTGCATCACGCCTTAATTCAGCCGCCTCTCTGCGAGCTGTGAAACATGCGTCGTCGGGGAGACGGTTTTAGTGCGATTCTTTCTTTTTGTACTTTAACTGCAGATGCGTCGTCTTCTGAAATCTCATTTATTAATGTAACCGAGCAGATGAAGGCGGCAGGGGGCGAGGAAAAAGTTGCAGTGAGGGTGGAGGAAAGAAAAGGGGGGGAAAAAGCCTCCTGATGAAAGCTGTAGATTAGGTTGTCAAATAGCTGCAGAGCTTATTTAACTGATGTTATGATTGTTCAAGCAAAGCAGCAGCTCTGTCTCAGGGACTCCAATCCCCATCATATTTAACGACTGTCTGTTATTAAGTGCGATATGAATGTGGTGTTAAAAAAAAACAACATTTTAGCTGTTTAAGCAAAACCAGATTAGCATCTAGAAAGCTATTTAGACAAAGCCAATGCAGCTGAATTACAATTGCATGTTTTTTTTGAGTTATTGATTCAAAGATGTGTATAAAAAACAAAATTAATGGGTCAGAAGTGACTGTGGTATGTAAGCAAAATCAATTAGTTTTTCATCAGAAGTCTTATTTTATTGTTCAAAAGAAAAGAAATATAAATTTTGCGTTTGAGGAAAGAGAATGTGTTGGAACAGATAGAAGCCCTCAGCATCACAACTACTCCACTGTGCTCAACAGTGGTGTTAGGTGTTTTTCAATAAGTATCAATAACTTTATTCAAATTAAGAAATCTATACACTGACTGTGGAGAATCTTTTGGCTCTCTATTAATTCATTTCTGAGCTACAAATCAGACTTGAATGGTGTGTTTTGCTGTTTGGTCCAATTTAAAGAGTGTCAAAAAAGGCCTTTAAGTCATCCTAAAAGACTCGACTTAAAATTTATTTATACACTTTAAGAGGATTTTATCACATTTATGGAACTGTTCTATAATTTTGGCTCTAAAAATGTTGTAACTACTATTAATTTTTTTATGTACTCCAGTTTATTGGAGGTTTCGGTTTTTCAGATTGTGCTCCTGTAGCACCTGCGTATTCATTTCAAGTCTTTTTATCCAACTTTAACAGGGGGGCCAATAAAACTGGAGGCCACTGTGTATATTTTTATGGACAAATTTTACGTTCGTTCCATCTTTTGCTATTTTACAAGAGAACTGACATAAACAGTGGCTGCAGAGATGTGCTCTAATAAGGAAACAAAAGCACCAAATCTCCAAAACGCCCATGCCCCCCAGTCTCCTCTAAAGCCATTCAGGATGTTTGTAAAGATTTTATGGTTTCACCTTAGTGCAATATTAGGGTTTGTGTTTGGCCCACAGGAGTCCACTTCAGCACCTAAAGCAAGACTAAATCAATAGCACACACAGGTTAATAGCAGTTGTGTTTTTGGGAAGCTGGCAGATCAACTATTAATTAGCTGGTGATTAGAGTCAGCTGGAAAGAATGAGTCACAGCCCGAGGAGGCCATTGTCCTTGTGCTCAGGAAGGATAAATCCTGTGTTAAAGAGAGCAGGAGGTTCTGTGTCCAAATGTGCATCTTTTGTGGAAGTACAGTTTAAAAAAACTACAGGACAAGAATATGTTTTTTTTCCCCAAAATCTAGATTTGGAGTTGACTGAGAGGCATTTCAACTGACCTGAAAAATAAAGATTTTAACCTCATCTAAATGGTGGATTTAATATACGCGTGACTTACCACCCTGAGCAGCAAGGCCTGGGGGCGTCACAAGCTAACTTCTACTCTCAGTTTTCAGGCGACTTGTCCACAAACTTCAAATCCCAAAGTTTAGTTACTAAGGTGATAGGTTCACTCACCCCAGGCCTTGCTGCCCCAGATGGTGAGTCAACTACATCTAAAATCTGTAAGCAAAATTTGCATGACGTTATAATCTTCTTCTTTTTTTATCATCAGTGCAGATGTTTTTTTTTAAAAGATCTGAAAAGATAGATAAGCTATGTTTTAAATAACCTTTATTCTAATATTTTTTGAATAACAGTGCAAGTAATTTTCAACCAATTAGTAAAAACTGCGTAATTGTAAACGTTTTTGAAAATCAGCTGTTTGTTTCCTTAAATAGTCTGACTACTTGGGTTTGGTGTGAAAACTTATATGAAGTCTGGACCGCCTGAAAACAGCTCCCTGTTCACTCCAAGTTTAATGCCAGTGTGGTTCACTAACAAAATGAAACAAACAGACCATGTACAAAAAGGAGTGATGCAAAATCTGCTGTGTACAGTGGCATTGAACATGTACATTTCTTTACAGAAAAAATATTTTTAAGGCTATTAGCTAGGAATGTTTTACCAGGTGATGGTAACTACCATAGTAATCCACACACAAAGAAACCAAAATAAATAAAGTTATGTGATTAAGTTACGCATAATAATATAAAATAAAGGATTGTAAAACAGAATATGTACCTACGGTATGACTTAGATTTATGATGTGAGCTAAACTTATGGCAATATATTTTATTATTTAACAACCAGATTATATCTGTAAGTCAAATATCCATAAATGATTTTTTTTCCTGGTGAAAATTAATATTTCAAATGAATATACACCTGAAATGAATCTGTAATGAACATTTTGGGTGTCAGAAGCATTTCTCTCAGGCAAACAACATCAAGGTTTCATTCATTCATTTGTATTAAATATGAATCTTTGTTGAGATCTAAAGTGTACTTTATGAGTCAGTCTAATCACAAGAATTTCCCCATGAGAATCTCAGATAAGATAGTTGATTTTTTATTACTATTATTAATCGTTAAAACAATTTGAAATGCATGCTTGCTGCTCATACTAGCCACTTTATTTTTGACTGCTGCCAAGATAAGCAGCTGTCATAGTTGTAGGATGTTCTTCAAGTGGATTGGTCCAGTTACAAAAGTGTGAAAGTGAGCCAAACCAAATGACTAAGACTATTGGTCAACCACTTTTGCAAAAGTACCTTGAATGTTTATATATTTACAAAAGTAAAACACGTTTCCTAAATGTTTCCATATTTCATGGTGAATTGTTGAGTTTATCATGGGAAAATGGAAACGGACACAGTTGCAAATCATCTGAGAAATGATCATCTGCATATGTCGTTATTTACAATACGGTGGTGGCAGCATCATACTGTGGGGATTTGTTTTTTTTGTTGTTTTTTTTTTACAAGTTATTTTGATTTCATGTTGGTCCATCGCATAAAATCCCAATAAAATGGGGAGGGAAAAAAAACCTCAGACAGATTTTATTACCACCACGCAGCATATATGAGAGCTTACAAAATCAAGCAGGTCAGAGTAAAAAGCTCTGTGAGACAAGAGTCAACACATCGTTTTCATGCCAAGGACAAAGAATCATAAACTCCTGACAGACGGTTTGGTTCTGCTGCAGAAAACATCTCCTCTGGAGCAGCTAGCTTTGGGTTTGCAGCTCAGACAGCTCCATTTGGTGAAAGTTCATAAGCATTCAAATGAAAACATGACATGACACGAGTATCAGATTAATAAATTCATAAAAATGTAATAAAACTGTCCACCACAAAACACGGAAATTTGTAGCTGCAAATGACAAGATGTGCAAAAAGGTTAAAAGAAAATGGAAACAAAAGTTTTGAAGTAGTTACGCTCTACATAAATGTCCTGAAGCAAAAGAGACTGTGTTGCATATTTCCCCCTTTAGTGGAACTCATTTTTCAGTGAATATTAAATTGGACTCCCAGTGTTTATATTGTGTCTCTGTGCTTCTTTGATATAATTAGAAAGAAATTGGGTATGCCGCAATATAAGGAAACAAATATATATCTTTAAATCGTTATTTTACCAGCTTATCCAAGTAAAACGTATTTAAAAAAAAAGGGATTTGCTTATAAGTGTAGATGAAGCGTGTGAACCCTGGGGAGAAAAAACATAATGTGGACTTTTAAATCAGTCAACCTTCCCTAAGGGCTGCAACTGAAAAGTAACATCTACCCCAAATAAACAACATCACAAAAGCAGCTCTGACATAAAAGAAGATGAAAAGAGGACATGTGTCAAATACATATCATGTTTCCAGCTTTGGGAAGCGGCGCGTGGCGTTAATGGATCAGGGACCCTCTCCAAAGCAATTACCTCCAAGATTCCCAGAGTGAAAAACCAGGTGTCAATGAATCTGAAACTCAGAGGTCAGATTTGATATTCTGCTTGTTGTTTGACGGCATTGCAAACCGGGTTTGAAATGGAGAAGCAGTTATCGGAGAGGAGGACGCGTCTCGTTGGGTTCGTTGGGAACACAAAGCCACTTGTCTGTTCTAGCCGGTGGCCGAATTCACTGCAGTTATTTTGCTTGGGGTTCCGGCTTTTAAAGTACTATATGGTGTAAAGACACAGCTGCTGAAAGTGTCGATTTCTTTTACGTTTACATTTTTTGTGGTAAAGCAAACAAGCAAAACTGCTTCAAAAACATTTTTTTGTGAACATAAAAGCTAAACTGAGCAGATAAAAAAAGGCACTTTGCAGATGAATCTCAATAATTATATTATTCGGTAATTCAATATTGAGTAACAGCACACATGAATTTCAATTTTATTTCTAATTATTGCTAATGGAAACCCAAAAATCCTTTTCTCAGAAAACTAGATATTACATAATAACAATAAAAGTAGGATTTTTAAGATGGAAATGTTGGAGCATTTTGTGGTCTAAATAATCATGAAGACTGGTGAACTTCACAGTTATAAAACACCGGAGAACCGTGAGGTGGCTATCAAAACAACTGAATGGAAAGTTAAGTGGAAAGAAAAACTGTGTTAGAAAATGTATACAGCAGTAGAGACAACTAAATTGAAGATTGTGGAATAATCATTTTAACTTCTGTAATATTTACTTCTGTTTAAATACATACTTAGATCTACGTAGAGTTCCGTATTGTAGTATTTAACATGGTTATTTTACGTAGCTTCCCACATTTTATTTTTGATATCTGAGGTCCTGACATTGAAAATCAGCCCATATAACGTGAGCTCCATGTCCATACTTGGCAAATGGTTTGAATTTATAGTTATTACATAATGTTTGAGTTTTGTCTGATGACGAGCCTTTTCATTATCGATGTTCGGTTCACGACGGGGTCGCCACCATGTGTGGGATCATTTAAGAAAACAGCCGGTTTCCATCTGAGAACTTCTGCCTTTTTTCTTTTCTTGTCAAATGTTATAAAAAGTACTGAGTTCATCTCAGTTGATAGAAAATCCCTTCAGAAAGCGGCCATACAGATTTTTCTTCCATTTCACAGAGGCGTTTCTCTGTACATCCTGCCCCATCCAAACTGGCTTTTATTGCTCGCCCGATTATAGACATCAGGAGTCAACATGATGCATTACAAAACCATGTAGAAAGTCACCCATCCAAAAAATTATTTGCTTTTTGATCATGATGTATGCTCTATAGACTGCGGTGATTCAAACTGGATGATTCAGATTTGGATAATCTGCTGCCTCACCAGGTATGATTCATGATGCATTATGGGAAAACTGTGTTACAAACCCTACCGAGGAGATTACATGTCTGCCGTTCAATTTTTCTTTCAATCAAAGTTTTACACAAAAGTCTGATTGAAAGCAATCTTCCGCATCGTGGCATACTTGAATGATAATTGGTGTCAAGGCTAAAGTCTAAAAAGCAAAAAAAAAAAAAAAGGGAATATCTTACTTTTGGTGGGCTGATGCTCATTTTTAGACTTACCAGGGAGTTGATTCCAGAGATTTTCTTTTTTCGCCCCCCAGCCTTACAGTTTCTGTAAGGCTTTGTCACAGATGATCTCCGCTCACTTCTCGAACGGAAATTGATGAGAGTTGCGTGTTCACCTTAAAAGAAAAAAGACAAAGAAAAAAAAATCAATTTGCATTACATATAGTGCAGCAGCTGCAGGAGTACAGATTGAACGTACAGCCTAACAGTTTCTTTATGGCATACACTGCTGATGGATGACAGATCTGTTGCTTTGTGTTCTGGCGTTTGTAACAACCACCAGCTCACAGTTTCGGGGTCCTTATAGGGACATTGTATTCTCCCCCATCCAAGGTCGTCTCAAATCATCCCCACATCCGGGCAAATTAAAACCTGAATTCCCTCCCGCTCCTGAGGAGACAGCCTAAATAAGTTCAGTTGATGGGTGAATATAAAGTCTGGAGAACAGAGGGGAGGCATCATTATCATAGAAAACGTTAGCGCAAACGACGGACGCTGAGACTTTCGGAGATGATTAGTCAATAAATTCTAAGTACGCCGTAATCGGTCCGCCTCCTCTGAAGGGTAAACACAACATGAGGCTTTCGGTTGAACAAGCTGACTGCTTGGAGGCAAACGGCTTCGAGGTTTCACACTGTAAGGAATCGAAGGAGAAGTTCCCCCTTAGAACGTTCATGTTTTTTAACAACCAAAAATATTTCAATAAAACTTAGGGAAGGAGAGGTTTCTTCCAGGCAGTTCATGTGAAGGTAGAGAGCAGCAACAGGTGGAGGAGGGGAAGAATTGGTATACTTTATGTTCTATACAGCTTGTTTTTTTTCTCTTTTCCTTAAATCTTTTAATTCATTCATTCATTCATTCATTCGTTCATTCACTCCAAGCGTTTTATAAAGCAAAAGTCCCACAGACAGCAATCAGAATACAATGTTGGCAAAATTTACAATAAAAACACCCATTTTCTATTAACTTTAAAAATAAAAAAACAGCATGATGCTGCCACCAAACCTGTAAGGCTTTCAACAAATCATCTTTTTATCAATTCTGACCAGCTGGTTTCATATTTACATGAAACCGTCCATCAAAGTCCTGTGGAATAAGGGAATGTAACTGGAATCTGTTGATTGACATTTTAATACATTATACAACCTCAAAAATAACCTGAAAAACTGATTGATTAATGATTGTAGTAGAATGGTTAAAACTGCTAAACCGAGTGTCGGGGCAGCGTTTGATGGCCACTGTCTGAATCCATATGTCCACTGCAATTTCCCCATGTCTCGTCATTTAGCCAATAATTTGATGAGCAATTAAAATGAGGCTGTTGTAAACAGCTTCTCATCCAGCTTGATGTGTGGCCCGTCAGAGCGGGAGAGGCTGCAACCTCCAAACGCTCCTTAAATGCCAGCAGCAGGTAATCAGCCAACAGAGGAGAGAGTGAGGAGGGACGAATGTGACAGTGAATAAAATCTAAATACTTATCCCAACAGGCAACGCCGAGTCCTGCCTCTCCTCAGATCTACACATCGCCACATCGCCAAACCTGCTAACGTACAAGAGCCGCATACCAACAATGCATTAATTCGGGTCGGGACACGTTTAAATGAGAAGCTAATACCCAATGTAGCAAACCCTCTCCGTGTCTTAAAGGTCACAAAAAATGTGTTTGTCTGTGAAAACATGAGGTCTAGACAATGTTTTGGAGGACAATGTTTAGAGTAGGACGGCCGTGTAAGCCAGTTTTTTCCCCATCATTGTTAATTATATGATTAAACGCCGAGGTTAAAGACCCGTTCAAAGCCTTGCATAGCTAATAAGGGTCCAAGTGAGAGGTGTCTGGATTTCATCCCTGCCTCGTATTCCACTCACACACACACGCAAACCAGCAAATTTAATTGGTTGCATCATGGGAAGCCATTTTACATATCAAATTTGTGAGCAAAGAAATGCGCTGTTGTAGCACCGCATTTAACACAAATAAGCATTTAGCTAATGCCTTCACACAGCAGCGGCTGAGCCAGAAGAGCCACTTGTAAAGTTATTCGGCTTTAAGCGACTGATTTGGCGCGTGAACGTGGATTCAGTTTTTAGGAGTAAAAAAAAAAAAAAAAGCATTGAAACGTGCCCCTTTTCATGCTTGTTAACGGGGAGGCAATAACGGCGACGCAGTGGCGACCGGAAGGAAGTGAAAAACCCCAGGTGAAAGAAAAGGCCTAAAAAGCTCTTACTCACATGCTTCCTCTCATTAACAGGAACATTTTGACATTTGGGGAGAGATGTTTACCAGTCGCTGGTAACTTCCATTAGTGCTGTTGCTAAGCAACTGCTCCTAACCTAGAGATGTTCCAGGAAGAGACTTGGGCCCCCAACAAACAGGATACAGAGCACGTTCTCCAAGTTAATAATTAAGACTTAGAAGTACAGGACAAATGTCTTTATTTCACCGCTATAGAACAACTGTAGCTTCATTTTCATTGTCATGAACATGTTACTGCCATCACATTTTTTATCATCATGTCACTGCACGCACGCAGCCCTCGACACTTTGGTCTGAGGGCTAAATGTTTGTTTTTTTTTATGTGAGACACTAGTCATGATTCTTCACCAGAAAAGACCAAATAGGGTAAATGTGGACGCAAACAATAGCTGAAAAATATGATTATGAACTTATGATAGAAGTCTGTCAATAAAGCACGTCTCTAAGCATCCAAACAGACTTCCCTACAAAAGTTGCTTTCTTTTTATTAGCTTCTCACATGTTATGATCTTGTGGCTGTTGGAATAAACTTTAAAATTGTTCCATACAAGGCTCCACCCATTATTACTTCCATAAACTGCTTGCCGCATGCGTAACATCAGTGTTATTCTGCACATGCTGGTCCCTTTGGGGACATTTAAAGTGTTTTCATGGACAACTGGGCGAAAAATGGAATTGAGCATCAAGACATTCTTTCCATTTTTCAGATGATGGATTGATTGGTAGAGGCCTTTTGCCGAGTGGGGTTATAGATATGGGTGTCAAAAGTGCATGCCACACTTTTTAAATTCATGTTTTTCTTGTGTATTTTTGTATGTTTGTTTGATTCTGCAACATGAATGAATGAAGATGAAGTGCTGGTCAACAACTGTAAATGTGTGAGACGCACTTGTAAAATTTCTCCCAGGATTTAAGCTGTACTGACATCAACAAATATATGAACCTCCTAGTTCATATATTCTTTACACTGCAGTGCAACTTATTTGCTGTATCTAAACAACATCTGAGAAACAGAAGAGCCGTTCTATAAATTTATGACTAGAAAACGTAGATTTAAAAGCATCTTCCCGTTTCTGCATTTGCTCCCTCCTACTCGACATACACAAACTTGCTCGAGTAAATGGAGCAGAAAGCGCAGTAAAAAAAAATAAATAAATAAAATAAAGAGCAGGGGGCGGGGGAGGGACGGCTGAATACGGAGCACAGTTACCACAGTTTGGGATTCCACTTTTATCCCCTGCTGAAATAGACTTCTCCCTGCTTTGCTTCTTCGCTGGCGAACAGAGAGATGGGGATCTTTTCAAAGGTCATTTGAACTGTTTGTTTCGTCTCTGAGCTTCTTTACTGAGATGGTAAAGACTTTGCCTCGGGGTTTGGTGTTTGTGTTATTTTACAAGCTGACTCAAAAGAACTCAAGAAATAAGTCTCTATTAGCAAAAATCTTACCCGTCTGCGCTGAAATTATGTAATAAATATGCTACTTGATACATAAAACCAGCAAAAGGAGAGTTTCAAACTATATTAAGGAGGTCTCATTTACTTTTAAATGATTTCCAATACATTTATTTTATGTGTATAAACCCAAGTTGGCTGCTTTACATGGACAGAAAAATAAAAAATAATAAGTGCAGATCTATTGCCGTTGTCTCACTAGGTGCAGCGCTGCATCCGAGCACCAGCCTTTACCTGCTATTATGATAAACGAGGGATAATTATTACCCAGAGTGCACTGGGGACTGCAATCATTACCACGACTTCCTGCACATGTGGCAGTTCGCTCGCCGTCCGCCGTGTTGTTCACATAACACCTGTGCCGGACGCCTCAGGCTTTGGCAAAGGAAGATGAGGCAAATTAATATTTATAAAGAGGAACAGCTTTAAACTAATCTCCAGAACAAAACAAGGTACAAGCAATGCAGTGGGCATAAAACCTTAACATATTTAATGATGGGAGGATTGAGATTTGATTCTCTGAACACAGAATGATGCCAAAGCAAACTGCGACAAGGCAACACGTTACTAGGTGTTCAGATAAAATTATATTTATTCTGAAATAGATATAAGCTATAAGTACAAACACTGCATGGTGAAGCATTCTTTTCATGTTTGTTCAGTTTGTTTCCCATGTTTAGAAAAAAACTGTCATACTAATTAAACTGATCATAAACATGTTAGTTTTTCTGTACAATTTAGATTATTTCATGAAAACTTTTCACAAAACGTATTTCATCATGCAATACCAACTCTACTTCTGACTGCCATCTGCATCCCAGTAAAAGCGGACACTACTTTGCGTTTCCAAATGCTACTTTATGATCGATACTGCCACCTACAGTCCAGGTGATGCACACCAATTCCAACTACTACTGCCACCTGCTGTCCAGCTTGGTGGCACGATTCTTGGTCTGATATCAACAGACTTTAACGAAAAAGAAATATTATGTAAACATTATGTATAGAACGTCCAGAAGTTTTTTTGTTTTAAGTTCCAGAGTTTACAAAAAATATATCACTTTGACAAAATATAAGCAATATGAAAATTATGATTCCTCCTCATCCTCAGTGAAGATGAGGAGCTTTTATGCCTTCAGAAAGGCAGGTAAGAGGTGAGAAATAAAAACATGCTGAGTGCTCAGGCAGTGATCCTTTAAAAATTACCAGTTGTAATTAGGTAATTGGATTTTTTTTTCAGTTTTGTTTTTAATGGAAATTAATGTTAGAACTGTGGGACAATTTCCCTCTGCAAAGAGAAAAGGTGGGCGGATATGAACAACAGCAACAAGCAACTTATATGTGGAGGTCTGAACTATTTTTTCCCCATCTAATGCCGAGTGATGAAACTGTTAAATTTTGAACCTTCACAGATGTTTCACTCCTGTAGAGTGAAAATTTAGTGTTCAGTGACTGAAACTATTTTTCTCTCACTATTTGATTTATTTATGCACCAGTAGAAGTTGTAAACATAAGACATTTACTTTTGATGCAATTCTATTTATTTGTTAGTGGGGAAAAAAACAGCAGACCTCACAGAAAAAGACATCTACAACCTCCCTGACTCTATTTATCAACTTTCAGCAGATGGTATTTTTTTGGCTCAAAATTGTTAACGGCCAACTGCTCTGATCTTTCAGAATATGATGCTATTTGGCTACATTTACATAAATACAGGTTGAGTTTCTTTTAAGATAACATAACAAATTGGGCAAACGGCATCGGTTCAGAGACACTGCATTTTCTTTAAGAATTTATTAGTCACCGTATAAGTAAGCCATGTATCCCAGTGCTAATTATTACATATCGAGTGTAAGCATTTTGTTTTCCACTGTCAAGAATGAAAAAATCAGACTCAAACCATGTGTGAAAATGGCAGCGAATCCTCAGGAGGCTTCACTACATGCACTCCTGAAAGTCACAGCTTCATAATCTTTTGTTATTCCACCCATCTGTCAGTCTTGCAGAGCTTTCAACTAAAACACAGAGTAAATAGTAATATGGTTCGAGAGACTAAATGGAAACCAAACTGCAATTGGTACAATGACATTTTTGTAACATGCCATGTAACAAAAATAAATCCCAAAAGAGGCACTTCAAAATATTATAGATTCTGAGAATGCTCCTACTGCTATAGCGGGATAATGGCTAATAAAAGTAATGGGGGGGTTCAAGGTTTTGCAAAGCCCTGTGAACTTATTTAAAAACTGCTGCGTCTTGTGTCGTCTCATGTGTTGCCAAATTATTGATATTCCTTGAAAATAACATTTTACATTTATTTATTAATATTGAACACTTGCTGTGTGGAATTACTTTTTTTCTGTAATTACAGCTGCTTTTCTTTTTGGGTATGTTTGCCCAGCTGTATGCAAACGGAGATTTGTGCCATTCCTCTGCAAAAACAGCTTAATCTCAAGACAGCATTGAGAAAAAGAAATTGCGTATTAAGGGAAAGATTCAACAAGAATAATTTATTAAAATTCCCACAAATGGATGTTTTAATCCTAAATTCAATTGTTGACCAAAACAGCCATGTAGTCCAATAGGTAATAATGTTTTAGAGCTTTAAATCACTCCACGTCTCTCACCCTGACCTTTGTCTTTGTGATGCTGCTTGTTCACCAGTGCTCTCTAACAAACAATTAAGTGCTACTATGTGCTAGTCAGATAAAGTCCCAATAAAATACATTTCATGTAACAAAATGTGAATCTGTCTATTGAGATATGAATACGAGTTGAATACAAATCTAAGCACAGAGGGAAAGAATACAAACGTACATTATTCAAGTCGGGAGAGTGAAGGGAGTACCAGACTAACCGCTGGCCAAGAAGTCTTCCAGCTCAGTGAATCAGGTCACCAGGAGAAGATGTCTCCAATTAACCTGCTGCTTTCTGGCCGGTGACATTTAGGCTCAAATGTGACCTGAATCAATCAGCCGCTTCCTCCTTCAGTTTTTCAGAAATGTTTAGCGCTAATCAACACCTTAGCAACGTCTTTTACAGCATGTTTATGTTCATTCTTTTAAAAGAATCCACCTAATCTTACGTAAAGTTAGTGTTTATGGTAGATATTACTCTCCTAATTTCCATGTGCCTTCTCTTGTCTCACTGGTTTTGGCTGCTAGTGCCACCATGTGGTCACAGTGTCAAGATTAAAGAGGGCGACTCCACTGCAGTCTTCCTTTGTGCCGTTTACAACAAAAAGGAGTCCATGTGCCCAGTTTCTTTCTTTTCTTTTTTTTTTATGTTCAAGGCAGCTGAGCGACAGTCATCAACAATCCATCTATATCGCAGGCCCAAGATGCAAGCGCATGCGTGTCAGTTGTTCAAAATTACTTTTAGACCCCGGTGATAGATGTCTCGTTGATTGTTGAGTAGCTGCTAGATTGAGGATCAGTTCACCCACAGCACCTGCACTCTTCCCTCTCGCTCGCTCCGCCGTCTCGTGGGACGAAGAGGTGGGCCGGAGCCGTAAGTGATATACGAGGCAGCTTGAGAGAGATGAGAAGGACCTGCCATTCGCTGTCAAGAGGAGGACGTTGCGAGGCGAGAGGTTACACACATTGAAATGCCATTTCCTGCGGTTCACCACTTCCCTCTCACACCCACCTCAGAGACCGGGCAGAGAAATGCGCTTTTATGAAAAATGGTTCCCATTACTGACTTGACCCCGTACCAATCTTTGACGCTGACCCCCTTGCGTTTTATAAAATTGACCCCTCCCCATTGATGCATCTCAACCTTTCAACCCTTTGCCTTCCTCTCATGTCTTCTCCCACGTGAGCGTGAAGATTTAGTAACGACCGTCAAGGAAGTCACCAAAGGGATTGCGACGGAACACCTCCTTCTCTGCCTCTAACCGAAATCGCAAGAAAAATTAATTTGGCACTGTTCGTTGCCGTGCGCGTCTCGCCAGGTACGGAACATCTGCTGAACCCTGATCTGTGCAGATGAACTGATTGCATATTATCACTGGAGCTGCTGGTTTACTATTGCGGGAGATAGTTGCCATGAAAAGTAATTAGTGACAGTAATTTAGTTTCCCTCACTGACAGATTCTGCTGTAATTAACCGTGTTTTATGAGATGGAGAAGAGACGGAAATTGGTTTGGACATTAGCTGTTTATAAAAAAAACAAGGCAAAAAATGTTATACTTGACTGCAATCGAATTCAAACTTTTTATTGTGGCTGCTGAAGTCAAGAAATGTATTGAAAGTATAATAGATTTTATGGAATTTAACAAATAGTAGTTTGAATATGTTCAGTTGTTTCAAAAGAAATGTTTACATATCAAGAGAGTGATTTAACTGCACTTAAGGCATAGCTATAATCGTTAAAGATGCTTAGAAAATATTTTATTCAGAGGAAATAGTTAGGACACCCTATCTTCTGATAGCTAATGTTATGCCTATTGGCTAACAAGCCCTTAGCATTGCAAAGGGGAAGGTTCTGAACTTTTAGCTGTGATATGTTCAAGGGCTTTCGTTCTTGACGGATTTACTGGCATCTTTTGGATCTTTGTCATTTTGCAGGTTTAAGCTTGGTTTCAGCTTTGATTTTTCTTTTCTTTTGACAGATCGTCCAACATTCCTCAAGCACAAGAAGACAAACAAAAAACTCAGATGCATATTAAATCTGATCAAGGTAAGTAAATACAAAACCCTGATGATAATCATGACAGAAACCGTTTAAAAGCCTGTATAATTCTTAGCATATTTAGACACATTAATCTTGAATGTCAAAGTTGAAAAATACAGATTAACATAAAAAAAATGGGGTAAAAAAACTATTTTCCATTTTCCATTTGTATTTGCTAAATGTAGTGAAGCAATTTCTGCTTCTGGGACATCCCGACATTTATTCCTACTTTAAATGACCAAAATTTAAATGCACCTGCATCACATAGTAGATTAGGACATTGCTATCAAGCATTTTGATGGGAGGTTTACATTTTGCATGATCCTGACTGTTGAAATGAATGAGAACATCATGATGAGACTCAGAGCTGAGGGAGGTCTTTCAGAAAGACATTTCTAGCATCATATGCAATTTGTAGGGGATTTACAGAGATCTGAATTTGAAATTACTCGTTTTGTTTGTAAAGTAGCCTACAGCTTCTTTCAAAGCAACAGCTAATGTGCAGAGGTCTTGTCATCCAAACAAATTTCCACTGAAGACCACAGGATCCTAAAATAAGTCCTTACGGAACATTCAGGGACATACAACAGCAGCAATTTAAAAAACTAAAACTGCAAGCCCCCTTGTCCTGTCAGCCCCGTGTTGCCTGGTTTCCTCTCACATTGACCACTTTGGAAATTTTCAAGAGATTTTCCAAATTGGAGGAAATGGAAAAAAATGTTTTTGTAAACCAAATAATGCGCTCTATGGAAGTGGAAATATCAAGCAGAAAAAAATGCCAGCTCAATCTCATGAAATTTCTCTTGAATTTCTCTGTGTGTCAGGAAAATGTGAAAACATAACTAAAAGCTGAAGGAGATAAAGTTAATATTGTATGTTGTCTACATGTTGTCCAGAGGTTAGTACAAAATAAGATTAATCTCTTTTCTAGTGTGGACAAACCTTTTGTCATGAAATAGGTAAACAACTTTCTTTTTTTTAACACAGGCTTCCTCTTGGTTTAATCAAATCCCAATCAGACTTATACTTACAAATTAGTTTACCAAAACTGTGTGGTTACAAAATGACTTCAAACAACAGTTAATCAATGCCATTAGCACATTATAATCACACATAATGTGAGATGAAGACGGGCTCTGGAGACATTTAAAAAGAAAAGAGGAATTGTTTTACATATTCAACATATTAGTGCCTTACAAGAGGCACGTGATTATTAGCGAGCACAGAATCAGGCACTCGTACTGAGAAATCAAGGGTGTGGGCTTGCTGTTGTCGCATATTTATGCATAACAAATGTGATCAGAAGTTTCCTCCAGGCAATGACACAAGAGCAAATCTGTAGCGGGAGGAAAGCGAGCAAATATTTGATCAAAGTTAGCAAAGACGTTTGTGCATCGAAGCTTTTCATCCTTCTCCAACTACGCAGCCTGGCAACGACATCCACTAAATCAATTATTCTCTAATCTTTAAGTACAGGAGAACATTGTGTTCAGGCTCCTGACAGATCTTATCATCGGTGTGGGATGGAGCCACAATGAAGAAAATAATCTAACTATGTGATAAATCTGGTTGGACACTACAAATGAACGAGCCAGTAGAAGCTGCATTATCTTGAATTTTAATGACAATCGGTGTAACACGTCCCAGACAATGAGTTACATGATTCTACACCACATTGTTGCTACATAATAAAGCTCAGGTTGGATTATGAGACTTTACAATGGAACAGTTATTAAAATGATCCAAATTAGAATTTGTAATACAAATTCACTCTGTAGAACCCCAGAGAGATAATTTCATCTGCTGCATATTCATTCATGGGAGTGTCAACAACATCGTTGTCCCCCATGGATGTCATTAATGGAAACCCAAAGACTTGTGTTGAGGCACAACCCTTGAAATAAAAAGACTCAAACGTTCAACAAACGTTTCAAGTGAACGGGTAGAAGGGCCTCCCCCCCCTCCCAAAAAAAATAAACAAATAGTTCAAACCAGTGAAGGTGATGCAGCAAGGAAGCAATTTGGAATAAACAGTTAAAAAAATCAATTCAAATGGGAGTGATTTACTTTATCTGTTAAAATTCTACCTTGAATAAATATTGATAAAGATTTTCTTTATACTCTTTTAGCAACTAAAATGGGTGAACTCAGAGCTCAAACATGTCAGAGGGGTGTTTTTCAAAAGCATTCTGATATATTTCATGCAAAATGAAGCTAATCAAAAGACTGATGTTATTTTTTTAAGTAAACTAAAGCACAAGTACAAAAGAGGAATAGTTGCACTCAAAGTTTATTTTGAGTCATTAGATTTATAGATAATCACTATTAAAACATTGTTTAAGCTTTATTTTACCCTCAAATGTGGATTATTTTAATTTATTGTCTATTATGTATAAATTCAGGGTATTGTGGTGCAGATTTTTAAAGGGTAGAGGCATATTGACCTCTGTACTGAATCAGGTTCTGGTTCTGCTGGAGGTTTCTCCCTGTACAAGGAGAGTTTTACCAATCCACTGTCACTACATGGATGCTTAATAATAGGTGGAATTTAATTTTTTTTGTTAACCAACTTGAGACATTTGTTAATTGCTGCTCCATAACATTGATACTGATTTGTGGTATTTTTTTTTTTAAATGAAATGTAAAATATACAAAAACAAGGTAGATTAATTGCCTACAACATTTTAAAATGTGTTTCGTAACTTATTATAAATATGCAAAAGTACAATTTTTTTATACCATAAACAGGCAATGTATGGTGGAAGATAATATTTCTAAGTAAAAAAAAAGATGAAAATGTGTTAATTTAGCCTGGATACATCAGAAAATGGCAATTAATTAATTTTCAAATATATAAATCTGTGTCTGCCCATTTGTGTGGTTCACAAGTTACGTTAGAATGCCTCAAGAGATTAATAGACAGATTAGAACCTCTTCCTCTAATGTGCATGAGGCTCTAATCGGTCGTGATGAGTTGCCAGTCTAAATTGCAGCCATCGCTTATATGACAAAGGTATGGATTGTGACCAAAAGACTGATGTCCCACATACAGGTGGATGAAATGAACTCCTTTGTAAAGTGACTTGCTAAGCCTAAGAGACACAGTCAGCAGTTCTGCCATTTCCTGGGAGAGTTTAGGGATTATATATACCTTCTCAACAAGAAAACGTTGGAATCCCCTAAAAATTAGCTTGGGAGTGACATAAATGTAGGTTGTGCAAAACAAACAAACAAACTTGTAAAACCAATTAAGACATTTTCTCCAAGTCTTGCGATGGACTAACAACCTGTCCAGGGTGTGTACAGCCTCTCACTAAACGACCGCTGGATGCATGAATGAATATTTTCCTAATTCACTGTTATGTCGAGTGTCAAACTCTGAAGATCCAGATTTAACTTTGCGAAAAAGAAAAACATAATCTACCTACGAAACCTTTTGGAATAAAATGAGTTTTTAATTTTAGAACTTTGCAAACAGAAATTTTATCAACTTCAGCGCTACCTGAGCTGCAGAAAGGCACAGAAGTTGATTATATCTCCTGTCAAAGCTGACACTTTTTTCCCTTCACTCTCTGCTTGATTAAAATGCCCTCTTTAATCTTCAGCCTCCAGGCAGCTCGACCTGCCACTAACACCCCTCTTGTCTCTTGCTGTTCCCTCGTTATCACAACCAGCTTGCCTGTTCCTAATGCCCTTCGTCCATATGTGTGTGTGTGTGTGTGTGTGTGTGTTTAATACACCACCTGCTTTCAAATGCCCTCCTTGTATGACACCAAAACTTTTACAACAGCTCTTAAGCTGGAACAGTATATGTCAAAGAGTGAAATACATCAAAAAATGAAAAAAATCCAAACTAAAATGTAGTTTTGTTCATCATTGTCTAAAACGCAGGTGTCAAACTAAATTCCCTTAAGGCCTGTGTCCTGCATATATTAGATGCATCTCTGCTTCAGCACACTTTAATCAAATAATTGGGTCATTAGCATGAATCTGCAGAACTTCAACATGTACTAAGGAGACAATTCAGTTATTTGATTCAGGTGTCCTGAACCAGGAGACGCGGTACAGAACACCAGCTCTCAAGGATCTCTGATGTAAAAAACATGGAGATTTTGATGGTTCACACATTTTTACAAAACTTTGTGCAAACATACATCTACATTATAAGTAGAATGTTAAAGTTATCTGAATAATTTTTGACATTTAAATATATTTGTGGTTCACATATTCGTCCTTCAATCTTACAAAAACATCTTAAAACATGTTTTGATGTTGACGTTTGTGTCAAAACCAAAACCATATAACTGCATTTTGTGGCACAAACACAGCGTAATGAGCTAACGGTACATCTGCTGGCTGATATAAATACATCCATTTGAAAATATTTCCCTCATGCTGCTCTAGATGTAATTTTAGGACACGCAGAAAAAAGCCCATTCTGCAGGTACATGTAAACTTTCTTTCAAGATTTATTTCCCCTTTACTAGGTCACTCTTAAAAGGTGGTCAAGAGAGAAACAAAATCCCTCCCCTCTTATATCATCCAGCCTCTGCCTGAGGCACATCATGTAGTTCATCTTCCTCTGCTAACTTACATTTTTCATCATTTTAGTTACAGGCGTCTGCTTGTCCACAGAGTAAAACTGGACAGAGATACGAAAGGCTCCGGCGTGCAATACAGAATTTTCAAATAAATTTAAATCAAAAGGTTTGCTATTAATTTGACTGATACTTCTCCAGTTGTCAGGTTTCAAGAATGAAAGGATGGACAAATATTTCAAACATCCGTCCGGAAATTTCCATACCGTTTTCTTTTTCATAATTCCCCAGAATGACAAGCCTTAATTTACATAAAAATTTAAGTTTAATATTAATATTCAAATAATTAAAATCAATAAAAAATATTTTACATTGAGACCAAACCGAGTCAAACTAATATGACTAAATCCAGAATGTGGGGGAAGGAAATTCTTCCCTAAATTTAGAGATCTCTGTTTCTGTTTGTCTACATATTTTTGAGGTAGAACAACTATTCCTCTCTCTCTTCCCTGCATTCATTAACGGGTCAAAAAAAGGCAGATTTGTGGTGAGTTGTGGTGGCACAGGGGTAAAGCACGACCCATGAATGGAGGCCTTAGTTCTCGTGTCGCTAGTCGCAGGTTCGATTCCTCATTACACTCTTTCCTGTCAGACTACTTTCAAATAAAAGCCACTAGAGCCAAAAGAAAAAAAAAAGGCAGATTTGTGACTTTGATCCAGGGGCGTAACCTCTGAATCAGGATGTTCTGGGAAGACAGAAGAAGAAAAGGAAGTCGGAGTATTAGAGGAAATAGGACTGATAGAACTGCAAATGAAAAGTGGGAGAACAGGAGACAAGCGGGGTGGAGCGGCTTTAGAGAGGAGGGAATCAGTCAGTCATTTCTGCGTCGGGATGAATATTCCAATTTTACCCCGCTCATTAGAGACGACTTCCTCTTCCTTTGGGGGGGCAAAGCGCTGCTTGTGTTTGTTTCCAGTCTGATTATTTGCATGATGTATTCCACAGCTTTATATTCAGTGATGGGAGAAAGATGACATTCTGGCAGGCTGACAATGAGGCCTGAGGGGCACTGAGACAGGCACAGTCAGCTTTATTCAGCGCAAAGATCAAAGGCCGCGTTTCTTTACCCTACATTAGTCACCATTACACAATGACGAGAGCGCGTGTCAAACAACTCCGGCTGTATGCGCAGCCCCTTAATAGGGAGGTTGTTGTTTTTGCTGAAAGTATAAGAACACAGAGGAGGGATCTCTAATCAAGGGTGAGCAGGCAGGAGACTGAGGAGTTCACACAAGACGTTCTAGATTGCCAAGAAGCGTCACATCGTCGCTTGATCTTCAAGAACTAACAAAGCAGAAAGCACAGACCATAAATTGGAAATTTTACTTCTAATTTCAGTTCATGATGTTTGAATTCGCTTGCTCAGTCTGAATATTGCCGCTTGTTATGAATGTTCTGTGCGTTCGTGTGCGTGCAAACTATTTCCCGTACAGTAGGATGTCTGCTTGGATAACACTTTGAAGAGTCTAAATTAATGAGTTACAGCTACATTTATTGAATTCTGATAAATTTTATTTGAGCCCTCTTTTAGCCTCTTACGCAACTAGTAGCACTTCATGCTAGCTATCCCAAATTAAAGGTTTTTTTAATAGATTGGTCATTGGCCTCCTACGCTATTCTGCGTTAGTCACCTCTTCCAAATATTGAATTAACACTGACAGCCTATTAGTTCAGCTCTGCAATTCTCTCTTTGCAAGTTGTTTACAGCGGAAGAAATTTCTGAAAGGCCTCACAGCAGCAAACTGGCGCTTCACATACGTCACGGGAAAATGTCAACAATTGGGTAAAAACTTAAACTCCAAGCAAGCGATCATTTCTCATTGGCCGAGGTAAACGTCTTTTCACGTTAGAGACATAGAAATGATGAGACATTTGTTGGAGAAACCAGAACGTAGTAGAGTTGAACAAACACCATATGTATATTTTTTGGCAATGCCACAAGCAAATTGGAATTAAGTATTACTTACTAAATGATGCATGGTCATCACCGCATGTTAGCCAATCAGTTAAAGGTTTAGATGAAGAGCAACAAAGACAATTAAAATTTTTTCATAATGCAACTCTATAGAGGCCCAAAATTTTCACATTTCGACCTGTACTGAACTATGTTGATGAAAAAAATATTAGCAATCATATGAGAGTTAAAATGTAAATACCTTAGCTGTCAATATAGATTACAGCTCTGTTTCAATCTAACCAGAAATACGCAGGGGGTTTATCAGATATCAGAAAGTTGTCGACTTCAAACCGAAGCCAACATAAGAGCAGAAAAATAAAAATCATCTTTTTTTTCTTGATGTTTGTGCTTCCCTGCTGACACTTTTAAAGAACCACCCATCCAAAAGCATCCACCACCAATTCTCTCAAAATCTCATCAGCTCCGCTGGATCATTTATTGCAACGCATAATGAAACTGCAGCAACCAGGAGGGAGCAGCTTTAATTTGGGATAAACGCAAACCGCAGTTAGAGAGTCTGTCGCATCACAGAGAAGCAGATTGAGCCTTATTGGGCTTCACACATGAGACATCCACCTGCCCTCTCCTCCTCCGCTCTCCCACTGTTGTTCCTCCACTATCTCTCTCTCTCTTTCTCTCTCTCTCTCCTCGTTTCCCTTGTTTTGCAAGAAAGCACAGGAACAACATGACGCCCTCTTGCCGTGCATCAGCTATTAACAGCAACAGGAAGTAGTTTTGGTTTGCAAGAGGAAGGTTTGCGCTTACATCTGTTGGTGTCACTTCAGTAAGTACAGTTTTGACAAGTGTGGAAAAACAACATTGGAGTAGAGGTAGGGGTGGAGAGACAAACAGCACTACAAGAGGCAGTTTAGACCAGAGGAAACTCTGAAAGTCAGAAGGTATGAAGTATTAATGAAAGGAAATTGAAAAAGAGGAAAGGGAAAAAGTACAGAAGGATCCTGTCAACATATTTTAACTTACACTGCAGAGGAACATCACGGTTAAAGGGAGCAAACTTTGATCAGTCCAAATACAGAGCAGGAAATAAACTTTAATGTGAAAACATGTTAGTTTTTAATCATAATCTACTACTGAGCCTCGGTGAGTAAAAGATGGAATTTCTGCACAAGACTCATTTGCATTTAACCTTGAGGACATCTGAATTCATAGGTTTGAAATAAATAAAACTCTTTCAAAAATAATGAGGAGATGCACATAGTAACCTGATGGCGTGTCAGGCGACTCAGAGGCAATGCGCGTGGCGCAACGTTTCGCAGCTAATTAGTGCAACTGGAAACTTGTTGGTGAAATCGGTGGGTTAGAAAAAGATCTTTCAGATGAAAAGATGGAGAAAAAGTTCACCACTCTGCTGAAAAACGGTGGGAAAATAATTTAGCAATTTTGGTGATAATTTTTAAATTGGACCTAAGCGAATAAGTGAAATGAGGGGAAAACAAGCAAAAATAAGCCATGATAAATGGATTAACGGATTTTCACATTCAAATTTGGAAAAAAGATGCTCAAATTGAAAAACATGGCACCTTGTGTGGCATGTGAATTTTCTTTTTAAAGGCCCAGTTTTAATATTACGTAACTGTAACTTTTCACATCAACAGTCTTACGTTGACCAGTGAAGAAGTCTAATAATGTTCAACAGTAAAAGGTTGGGTTTTCTCACAATCAAATTGGATAAAGTACAGCAATGCAATATTGGTGTCTATAAAATAAGAAACCATTCCAGTTCCACAAATCTATGTAAAAAAATATTGAAAAAAAATAGACTAGTTCAAAGTGAGCAATCAGCAGGGACACAAAGCTAAAAATGGTCTAAAGTAAAGTCCAGATGTCCATATCACCAGCACTTTTCACACATCAAATTGTCTGACAGTTTTCTGAGAAGCAGAAACCTCACATGTTTATAGGAAAAATTTAAAGAAACATGCTCATGAAAAGGTGAGCATGAGCTGAAAGTAAGAGCGTATGTGGGGTCATGCGTGCCTTTACGTTGAAATAAGGATTTCACATTTGCAGCTGTTCATTCGGTGACATTTCAGTGACTGTGACCATCCAGGAAAACATCCAGCAGCTTCAATCGGGTGTGAATGAGGCCTAACTGCCACAGATGACAAAGGCTGGTGGCGGTGGGGCCCCAGAGACGATGAGCTGTTATTTACAGAGTGGGCAGATTCAATAAGGTCAGGAAACAAATTTCTTTTCATCTCGGTGAGCAGTTCTTTTCCAAGCTCCGTTCCGCTCTCAGCACCAAGACTTACAGGTGCACCGCCTTGGGGCTCTCCATCATGCATAGTTGTATATGACTAGCTTCAAATTCAGCTGCCTGACCCTTGGCTTTGCCCTCTCTTTTTCTTTATTTTACTTCTCTTCCGGCTCCTGCTTTTGCTTTGAAATCATTATTTGATCGTTTATTTCTTGATGTTTACTCTGCACCGTTTTTTGAATGCCTAGAAATCTCATTCATGTCTCAGTTTCAGTCTCCAAATCTCCTCGAAATCCACAACAAAAGGTAAATTTAGCATTGCAGCACATGCTCATGTTAATAAATGATGTGCTTGCACATGCAATATGTATATGTTTGTTCTTGTAAGTGAATTAAAGCCATCGATACCTGACACCATCACACAAGGCTTGGCTCTGAGATAACCTTGCACATTCTCGCGTCTATACTATAGACTGCACCAGCAGCAAAATAGCATATTGTCAGTATTTGTCAGATTCATGTTTTAACAATCGATCTATGCAGGCCCCTGGACACCGAGGGGCTCTAATGCTGCTCCACTACTTGCATGAACTGTAGTTATGCCAGCTGGCTGATGAAGCAGCCAACGTACAGGGAATTAGAGCAAAGTGAATAGCAAAGAAGAAAATTAGGCTGTGTTGATGCAATGTTTACAAGTCTTAGAGTGAAATACTCAGATTTCCAATGAGCTTTCTATGGGGTTTAACGAGATCTGAGAAGATGTGGGAATACGACATCATAGTTTCTATAAATAGTTTACAAGTGGAGGACAGGTCTGGCCATTGAACCTCACCCTTAAAAGTAGGCCGCAAGATGCTAACAGAAGTCTCCAAAAGCCATCACGACACTATTACTACTATTCATATAACAAACAGAAAGATCAACTTTCATGGGAGGTTTACAAGAAGGACACCATAAAGATCCCTGGTTGCTTGGATTTTGGGGTTTCTCGTGTTTTGTTTTCTGACAATCTGCTGTCTTTAGGCTCAGCCTAGATCTTCATTTGTTCTTTCTTTGCATTCAGAGTAGTCATTCTTGCTCTTCCTTCGAACAGTGTTTTGTATTTGCTATTGTTTATTTCCTCCTCAGCTCCTCTCTAGTTCATTAGTCTCTTTCCCTCAGCCTACCTACTTGGTCTCCTCTCACAGCTGCACCCTGTTCCCAATCAACGCCCCGATAAATAAGCTCCTTATTTGGTCAGGCAGTGCTGAATTCTCCCATTTTACTAGTTGTTTTCATTACTTCATTGTTTAAAGTTCCCACTAGTTCCTCCACCTCCAAAGCTTTTCACACTCCTAACCAAAAGTACATCAAATATTTGTCACAGCTATAGCATTTCAAAGGTTTTGTTGGCTGCAGTGGAAGCAAAGATCTCCAAAAAGTGAAGTTAGGCTGAAGCTACTTTTGACAATGATGTACATTAACTCCATCTGGCATGTAGCTGTCAGGCAGACTTCTTCATTATCTCACAATGAATGCAAACACACACACACACACACACACACACGCACACCTACACACACACCCGCCCTGATAAGCTCACCTGATCAAAGAGTCATTCATCTCTCTCCCTCATACACTCTGTCATTTACACTCTTGGGAATCCAAAAAGGCGCATACACCTGCAGCTAAAGAGCGACCCACTAAGCAGGCTATTACGATGCATTCAGGGATGACAGAGTCGACTTGTAATGCCTCAGTGATGAGTTTGGGAAACTTCCTAAGTTAATACATCAACAACAAGTTGTGGAATTTTCATTGTAACTCTTCAAAATCGCTACATCCGATCTTAGGCTGATTTAGTTTGGGTTTTTGCCGTTTCCTTCGCCTAATCTGGGAGACCCAGAGGCGGATTCAGCTCACAGGGAATGATGCAGGAGACGGCAACGTCTCGATCTGAGAAGCTTCTGCATAGTTTAACCGAGCACAGCAGACAACGTGCCTAACAACTCCACAGCGCTGCAGCCATGAAAAGTGCGTAACCCTCTCCGTATCAAATCCAAAATTGAATTTTCTGCTTCATCGCATGTTTCTTGCTGCGATGGATACAGAGTGAGCACGGAGAGGAGGGTGGGGGTTCGTTGAATCTTTTAACCTTTACGGCTTGTTGCAGTATCAAGCCCTGCGGACAAGATCGGATGCTGACACGTTTGTCAAGGGATGACAAATTAGCTGTCCTTCCAGATGCCTGATTGCCTGACCTTTATTCACTAAGTGGTGAAGGGGCTTGACAGCCTTAAATGGTGCCTGTGTCAATGAGGGCCTGCATAGGAAATGCACATTTTACCCCATTAGTCTTTACAGTGATGGAAATACAATCGCCACCATGGTGAGGTCAGCATTTTCTTTTATTTATTCACATTTTGGATATTTGAAACTACAGTTTTTACTTTACTATTCATTGCTTTAATAGACTCTGCTTTAGAAGAATAACAGACCCACTTACCCTCAAATAAACTTACTTTTAACTTAGAAAAAGTTAAGAGCACAGCACAGGAGAACCGTGTCGGAATAACCTCAATATGGAAAGGTTGGCAGACTTTCAAAAAACTTAAGAGTTGCACTACAAGTCCTTTTGTCTCAGAATAAATACAGCACTTTCTGTTTTAGTAATGCTACCACTGATAACCAGTAATATAAAGATAGTTACTAAGGGCAAAAGTTAGCATTTTGCTTGTGAACAAGTTTACATTGTCACACACACTAGATATGTTTACCTTGAGTCACCCTGAGCATCTACATTCATCCAGCAGGCTGATTGATGTGATAGAGCAACACAATCTGATCCTTTTGACTGACATTTGCAGCAGACCTTAAAATAAACCTAAACTATAAAAATCTCAGACACGCAAGAACCTAAATTTTAGTTTTCTGATAATATTTCCTTCAGATTTCAAACTCATTCTGATTTTGTTGAGTGCTCTGCAGAAAATGCAGTAGCTTATCTAGGGGACAATCTTCAGCTTTGGATTTAAAAAAAGAAAGTTTTACACTTTGTGGTCAGCATCAGGTTTATTTCAGATCACAAATGGATCTGAAATACACACCTGTTAAAAACTTATTTGTGCATTATAATGACTTCTCGTAAAAACATTTTTTAAAAAATCTTTGTTGGGGCTCGAGAGGAGACGGACAGTTGGCACGGAGGTGTTTGGAGGAGCAGTGAAATGTTAGACGGCATAATTATGCAGCTTAAACAGAGTCTCTGTTTATAACCCACTTATGTTGGAAAGCAAATCAAATTCTGACAAGCAAATGTGAGGATTTTCCAAAAATGTAACTAGATGGAAGAACACCAAAACCAAAAGAAGAAATTAAATGAACTGCCTTCCCAAACTAAACCAGGTATTGAAGCCTTAAACAAACTTTAGAATTTTAAATTATACTTCATTTTTATTAAGATATTTAGAATTGTAGATAAATACTAAAATACTTATAAGATACTGCATACTTTAATCAAAAAATTATTTTTATAGCACATTTCAGCAACAAGGCATTTCAAAGTTACGTAATAAAAATGCTAAAATGCAAAGTCAAAGAATACACAGTCAACATTTGAAACATTACATTTTGTAAAGTGCTATTGCTACATATCATATTGTTGATTAAAGTCTCATTAAAAGCAACTTTACACAGAACGTTCTTCGCCTACATATAAAGGCACTCAGTGTTTCAACTGTTCTGCAGTTTACTGGAAGTTTGCTCCAGATTTGTGGTACATAGAAGCTGAATGATGCTAATCATCTTCATATAAAAACACTAAAATTGTACTTGCTAAATGACTTCTGCACACAACTGATTTATTAGTGTTGGATCAGATGAATGCCACACTACACAGATTTTCCTTTGTGAAAATGTTTGAAAACTACAAATCCCGTTCCTTCTGCTGCAATTTAATATCACATTTTGTTGGTCTATGACAAAAAACACTGCTGCTTTTGTATGTCTAAGGTATATCACTCAATTGAATGAGTGGACCTTGTTTGATGTATGTTTAATTATTTGTCAAAATCACAACTGAATTTATGTTTCATTTCCTGTAAAGCCATTTGTTTCTTATGATTTGACAGCCTCTCTCAAGAAATGCAAGGGGGAAAATTAAAAACAGGCAATGAAGGCAGAACCAACAGAACCGAAAACAAAAGAACTGCTTCTTACAGAAAGGTCAGTCGAACTGTCAAACACCAGGATAAAACTGCATGTACAAACCAACGGGGGCCTTAAAAATAAAATAAAATCAAGAAACTCAAGGAAACAAAAAAAAATTAAATGGCAACACTTCAATAAAAGACTCGAATGGATTAAGACCTAGAGACTTAGAGATATTTGGGGCAAAAGGGTCTGGACTACCCCCTAACCCTGACTTCATGTTGCCAAAGTCCATCAGCTGCATGTTAAATACCTTTAGCCACAGTCAACTTAACCAAAGTGCATCTTCTTCAGCCTAATTGAGTTAGAGGATGCCATCTCCTTTGAGAAACAAGACATTAAGCTTCCCTTTCAGGGCACAGTGAGGAAAGTAAATCACTTTTAATTAGAATAAACCTACAGATTAGATCTGGCCTTTCGCTTGAAGACATTTGCATAGCTCCTCTAAATACATTCCCGGCGCCATTGTGTGATAAGTGGGATTAAGCAATGAGCAGAGAACGGAGGTTCTCCGGTTTACAACCAAAGTGTTCAAGTTATGCAACTATGAGAAAACTTACGACTGATTAAGCTTTTTAATTGCATGATAAACAAGCAAATTAGATACGATCTAAAAGTAAAGCAATGATTAAATCATTTTTCAAACTGCATATTTCATGTGTGTTTTTATTAGTTACCTTCATTGTTCTAGCAATAGAATCTCATAAAGTCAAATTATATTTTAAAAAATTAAGATTTACTTCAATAATTATTAGAATATGATCAAATTCTCATTCTCCAAGATCTACATTTATAAACTAGATGTATTTGCTTAGTGTTAATGGTTAATATCTGCAGTGGATATCTTAACATTTTTACTAAGTTTTACTTTTAGAGCTGATGACTAGTTGCAGTAGAGCATCCCAACATCAGCCCACATTTTCCATTGCATCTGTAACAAAGATAAAACAGAAGAAAAAGCTGAATCAAGACGTGAAGGTTTAGTGGAGTGACTGTGTCCAAACGCTCACCTATTGCCATAAGATTTAGATAGTGTCTACATGAAGCAGATTATTGGTACAAAATAGCTGAAATGAGCTCCTGCTTTTTTTCATTTTATGTACTTTTTTTTAAATAAAATTTTCTTGTAACAAAATGATGTTCTTTCACCGGTTGGATTTTTATGATCAGTGGGCATCAGGATGATAAATGCATTTCTCTCTAATGGGACATTTTTATCTAGTTTTCGGAGTTGATTGATCCAACTGCAGTCTCCGCTTTGTGAAAATATTCATGCAATGCAAAGGAATCTCCTGAATTTTTCAATTTATGCCTCACCTTGCACAAAAAGTTGCTCAAGCAAGCCGTCAGATATATATATATATTTTTTTTTTGTGGTGTTTGACGGGTTAAAATGTGTCTGCTGATGCTTACCTTTTCAACAGTTCCACATAAGGCTATTTATGCACCTGTGTATAAATACATACCTTAAGATTCCCCATTTGTTAATGGATGTAATAAGGCTTAAAAAAGATTCAAACTTAAAAACCAAAATTACAAAAAATGCAACAGATTAATTTTAGCCCTTTTTGTGTCTAAATAACATACATCAATTTATTGCTGCATCTGTAATGTTATAGTCTCAGCAGAGCTGATGCTTGTTCATCTGACAGCCCAGTCTGTGACTTCACTAATGTTTGTTCCCATTTAGAATAGGCAGCTAAATCATTCAATCACACAAGATGGATTTTAAAGCGCCGTGTTAATTGATTGTCTTAAGAGTGGCTCCCTTACAATTGGATCGTCCAGGATACACACCTGTATACCTTATAGAGCTGCTGCTGATCATCAGTGAAAGGAGACAGTTACTGTAGTTCAGTCATCTGATCAGGATGTTTCTTCATTTACAAGTGAAAAGAGATCCTACAGAACCAGAACCTGCTGCAAATAAAAAGGGTGTTTTTACACCTAATAGACTGGTAGACTTTGCAACATTTGTTACATTTTCAGGCAGTGTGGTTCACTTTCATGCTGCAATGTGTCAAACGAACCAAGTCCTCTGAAAAATCTGTTCTCACCCCGCCACTTGTGGTGGCGCTGTATCAAGAACCACTAAAGAAATGACACAAAAACCTCTGAAGAAGACAGAGGTTTTGGGTGAAGTGGTGTCAGATTTTAGTAGTTGTAGGATGATGAAAGACCTCAAGCCATTTCTCCGGCTAATGTTAGATACTAATTTGTTTTTGCATTTACCCAGAATGCCATGCACTATCTTTTCCTTCCTGCTTTTGGAGTGGTCTGTGGTCTCCTTGGATACATACAGACCAGAGTTTGCTTCAACCAAACTGAAACTTACATTTGTGATCAGAGTTCATTTTTTTTATCCTTAGAGTTAAATTATGCATCTCCTCAAACAAACTGGACTTTCTAGGCAAACAAACTAGAGTCTGAAGAAAGCGGATTAAACGGGTGTGATGCACACTTTCTCCCTCTTCTGACTGGAGAACAACTTGGGAGTCTTCAGAGCAATTCTTTTAAACTAGAGACCAAATACTGGATTATTTGTAGAGGATGCACAAATGAACAGTACATTTTCCACCTTAAACTTAATCATCTTCATTCTGAGCTTGAACTCTGGACCTTTCTGTATATTAAATGATAGAGAGATGAGTTCTGCATATTTAATTCAAAAATATGAATTATGTGTAATTTTAGGAGCATCTTTGGCTGACGTGTTCGTCAGTTGAGATGCAATCTGCAAACTTTTTTTTTGGTCAAGATTTCAACACTTGAAAGAAGAAAGACTGGAATGGGAATAATCAGAGCTGGGAAGTTAAGGCAGATGGAAAAAGAATATAAAGCAACAGGAACGCATTCAAATACAACAATTGCTTTGAATCACCCAATCGCTTCTCGTTCAGAGGTGACAGTCCATCTGTCACCGGCGTAGAAGTCCGCAGGGGGATCAATGTCTGCTGAGGTGGCCAAAACAGAAGCCATCTGCATCCCAATTAGTATTCCTTCGCGGTGGGGCTGAAACCAGCCGATGCATCGGCCTCCGAACGCGAAGCGGCAACGCAGGTGCCATGTCGATAGATTGATAAGACAAGCGAGACGTGGCCCTGGAGAGCTCGTGCCCGGACAAGTGATTTAACCCGCTCTGCGATAAACTTGGCAGGTCTCACACAAGCAGACAGACCAGCACTTGCACATACATAACCCAAGCAACCGCTCACACACTCACAGCAACACGCGTATGCTCACAGACTCTGAGCAGATATGGACGTCTTACAAGGATGAATGGGCAGCCCGCAAAGGACGGCAGGACAGCATAATAAAAGCAAGATGAGGCATTAATCCTCCTTGTGGGGATCGCTGATGTCTGCAGCATTATGGCAGGCCAAGAACATTTTTCACATCTACAGTATGTGTGGGAAGGTGTGTGTGTGTGTGTGTGTGTGTGTGTGTGTGTGTGTGTGTGTGTGTGTGTGTGTGTGTGTGTGTGTGTGTGTGTG